>JABUQX010010981.1:40000-52496 GCA_015478945.1 Trachelipus rathkii
TTTGACTTGTTTATATTGAAATAATTGTATTTTTTTATTTTATTAAAATATAATTATATTGTAATTGATACTTTTATTGTTTAATAAAAATATAAATTATAATATAATATTCTTGAGATAATTTTTATATGTTCATATTATAATGTTGTTTATATTTGATACATACTAATTACTATGTTAGATTTAGTACATTCATTATTTAAAGTTCATTTAATTTATACTGTATTTCTTTATTGTTTTATATACAGGTTTTTGTGAGCTGTTTTTTTGGAACAGTTTTTCAGATTACTTTTTGTGAACTGTTATTTGGTTAGGATGGAATAAAGGATTGAAAAGACTGTAGCGTTTATATATCCAACACTCGGACTTTAGATGGGGATTTTACCAGTCTCGGGTTAACCCTGTCTGTAGAAAGTCCGAGACTGGCTACCTGTGCCTTCGGATATAGTGGTCACTACCGCCTTCCGTATATTAGCTCCAAGATCGTGGCATTTTTTCGACTTCAAGACCTAGGCCCGGTAAGGAGACGTACGGAGGATTTTCCGACTACACGGACCTGGAAACTTTTGAGAACACATAGGCCAACAACCCTTTAAATCCATTGAGAGTGACCATAGTGAGGTCACAGACAGTTCCTAACTTAACCTTTGTTAAAAGCTAAGTGGTGGGAAAAATCAACCAGAACTTCTCATTGTGAGTAAGAATTTAAAAATAAAGTATATTTTTTATACAAAAAAACAGACATTACATTAAAGATAAAGTAAAATAGAATAGGAAATTTTATACAAGTGGTATATGTTATGTTATCATCGTTAGATCTTAACATACGTTATATTCATTTTGTATAACAATTTCAATAAATAGAAATACACAACAAAAAGTGTTTTTTTTATATATAAATAAAAGCAAATGTTATTGCTTTATTAACACTAAAAAAGCTACATTTAGAGCTTTAACAAATAGGTGACAGAAAAAATCACCATAAAAAAGGCCATTAGAAAAAGAATAAAAAGGGCCATTCATTTTATTTTATTTTACAAATAAATAAATATAAAAAGAAAAGAATTTAATAGATTGTTATGTTTATTTTTTTTTATTTTTTTTAAAGCAAAACTTATACAAACAATAATAAAATCGTTTGATTGTATTTTCTATGTATTGTTCCAAAGTGGGAAGATTTTTTAAAGAATACATAGAAAACAATGCAAACAACCCTTTAAATCAATTAATTAAAATTTAATTAATTTTTTTTTATTCTTCTAAAATATAAAGGAGAACTAGTTAATAACAAATGTGAAAAAATAATTACGTTAGTTTAGTAATTAACTTAATTATAGCCCGTTATAGATTAGAAATATCTCAAACAGCAGACAGCATTTCATAAAAGATTGTTATGTCAAAAAGTGTGTTCATACATATGTTTTGTTTACGTTTGTAGCTGGAGTGAGTTCAATTTATAGGAATCAGCAAATAGTAAAATATTTATAGTATTCATTCACGTGAGTTTGAATGGGATTGTAAGAGTAATCTGAATCAGCATTTATCGAAGATTCAGGAAATAGTAAAATAAAATTGGGGAAACGGCATTGATGCGGAAGTGCCAATCACAAGGACGAACGAATTGTGAACTTGGCCCAGTGAACGAATTTCATTCATTTTTCCCTTCCTGCTTTTATACGCTTTACACACAGACACACACACATCTTATATATATATATATATATATATATATATATATATATATATATATATATATATATATATATATATATATATATATATATATATATATATATATATATATATATATATATATATATATATATATATATATATATATATATATATATATATACCTTTTTTGCTTTATTTAATTTTTGCATGTACTAATTATTTTTTCGTTATAATTACGAATCAATAATATATATCGTAACTCGTAGAGTATATATAGGTTAAAAAATTTTGAAAAACATAAGGTCAAACGGAAAATGACCTTTTACCCATAGAAAATTTGAAAAGGTCAAAATTTCGAAAATTTGAGTTTCTTTTTTCGTTTTTTGTGTTTAAAAAATGCATTATATCCATTTTTTTTAAGTGATTTAAACGTAAGAGTGTTTTTTTTTTTTATTTAAATAAGTGTTTTTTTTTTAATTATTAAAGTTTCTGTGATTTAAGAAAAATATAATTTAAAAGTATCAAAGTGAAGAAAATCCTTTTAGACAAGACCAAGGCCACCCAGAAAAAGGTCACTAAGACAAAAAGGTCAAAAAGGTCAGAAAAGGTCAAAAAGGTCAGAAAAGGTCAAAAATGTCAGAAAAGGTCAAAAAGGTCAAAAAAGGTCAAAAAGGTCACAGAATACAGAAATTGCCCTAGTTGACCCAGAATACAGAAAATTATTTTATTTTTGACCTAAAACATTAGAAATTGTTTTCTTTGACCTAAAAACAGCAGAAATTGTTATATTTAGATCCAGAAAATTGAAAATTCATTTTACTGACCTAAAATATTTTAGAAATTGTTTTATCAACAACAAACTTTTAGAAAAGATTCTACAATAACAGAATTTGAAAATAAATTCATAAACTAACAGATTCCTGAACAGAAAAATATTCTTTGAAAAATATAGAACATTTTTGAAGAACATTAGAACAATCCAATCAAAGAACACAGTTTCACCTTTGACAAATAAGGTCCAGGAAAATGACCTTTTAATATTTAAAGAGCACACCCGACTAGAAAAAGGGGATAGTTGCTTAGTAATTAAAAATAACTAATTAATTATAGGAAATTCATCCTCAAAAAGAACTTTGAAATTTTTTAAACAAATTTTGATAGAAAAATATTTTTATTTTTAAACTTAAGAAATATTGAACCAAAAGTGATTAAATTTTAAATTTTTGAATTTAATAGTGAATAACTATAGACAGTGTTTAATAATTGAAATTGAATAACAACTGAGTGTATTTAATAAACAATAATATAAATAAATAAACACTTAGAAAAAATAATTTCAATTAATAATTATAACATTATTAACTCCTTTGTTTGAGTTTAAATGGAACTTTACATATTTTCTTAGAAACATAGAAAATTTTTAAAATATTTAAATACAGTTTGAATATTTTTGAAATATTTTGAAAAAATATTTTTGAAAACTTAGTGATTTTTAAAATATTTTCTTTAAAAAATATTTTACAAAAGAAACTTTGAGCTGTCTTAATAGCTCGACAGAAACAGAGCGACATAAAAAAGTTGAGAAAACTTTATAGTGTCTTAACAATCCAACACGACAAATAGGATTGTTTAATAATTTAGAAACTTTATAAATTGATTAACTTGAACTAATTAAAGATTAAACATGACTATGTTTGAACCAATAGTCTTAACAGTCTTCATATTTTCTACATTGTTCCTCATTCTATGCTACATGGTTCAAAGGGCTATAGCCGGACCAGTTGACCCTAACGGAGCTTCAGGAGGGCCTGAAGGAGACAATAAAGACTCAACAGAGAACATGGATGAGAACATGGATGAAAATACAGATGATATAAATAAAGAAGACAATACAGAAGATATTAATAAAGATGAAGAACATGATATAACAGAAGTGAAGACAACTGATGAACAGAAAACAGAAGAGAATACTGGGGCTAAACCCAAGATAAAGGAACCCACACAAAAGGATATGGGACTTCCTCCATTATATTTACCTCCTTCTAATATAGATACAATGTCTTTAAACCCAAATCAGAAAACAGCATGGGATTGGTACCAACCAGGAAAGACAGAAATTAAAGAAAGAATACCTAAGGTGCTCCAAAAGACAAATGTTTTGGACAATACCTTTAATATACATTTAAAGACAGCGGGGGCTACACCCCCTTCAAATAAAAAGAAATCTTACCCTTCCTGGAATGGCCAAACAGAAATTTTTAATAATAGAAGCGAGTTTAGTGAAACTTGGGGTCAGAACAAACCAAGTGAAACCCTATATGGAGAACAACCTCAGAATCCGTGGGGACCATCCCAAAATATTTTAAATAATCCTTTAAGTATGCAGCCACCTTCAACAAGCTGGCAACAATCCCTTCCAACAATGCAACCCGGTTACAATCCATACCCATATGGACCCCCTTATGGAGGATATTAACCAAGTAATGTGTTTACACCTGCATTTCCAGAAATACCCAAAGAACTAAAATTGTATGGAAGAAATACCAAGACACAAGTCTGGGTTGGTATTAAATTCGAAGATAACCTAACTACGTTACAAGAGAAGATACGCACGTTAGGCCTAATAACTGAACGACAGAAAATAGACTGATTGCTAAAGGACGTACAAGTCTCTTTCTGATTTTAACATGCATGACAGGCCAGACAATTGCATACTCTTCTCAGGAGATAGCAGCTTTTCTAGGTGCAAGAACCTAGAAGACTTTTTGATTCAATTAAAGATTTTTCTCAAGCCAGAAAAAGCTGAGACAATCTTCTGTTTATTGAAGCAGTTCATGAAATTTAAGAGAAAACCACATATAACTCTTACTGAATTCATGTTGGACTTGAAGAATCTCTTGTGGGAATATCAGAGAAAACTCATTGATATTGAAACTTCTTTTGGATTTACTTCTCAACAAATAAATATCTTAATTATGACTAAGATATTAGAGAGTATGGAAGAACTTAGAGACCATAAAAGACTAAGAGAAAAAGTATTAAAGATTTTTAATCCTGACTTAAGTTTCGTAGAAATTTTGGAGAAACTTAGCCAGATAGAAGAAGGAGTCTTATTCCAAACTAACCATAGAGCAGAACAAGCTGGAAGAAATACAGCTAGAGTATTTTATACAGAAAACAATTACAACAATAACAATGAGTTTCGAAAAGAAAGAACTACGTATAACTCTTCCATGAAGAATAAGAGCATGGAATGGAGGAATAAAGAGAATACTTCTAAATTTTCAGGAAAAAGGACAAGCCCTTCTCCAAATATAAGACTTAATAAAGGAGTAGTTAAGAAACTTTCCAGTAAAGAGATAAAGTCAATGGACTATTGTCTTAAATGTGAGTCTCTGGGTCATCATTCCAAAAACTGTGGTTGGAATACCACATATTGCAGAATATGTAGGAAATTCCACGCCAGGGGTTCGACGTCTAATTGTAGGAATGCCCCTGTGTGGATCCCTAAAGAAAATGAAAATAACATGGTAATACCATACAATAACCCCAATGACCGTGATAACGGGGTTAAAGCTCGAAAAGTCGAGATAAAAAATGATTCAAATATAAGAAAGACAAACTCTTACTCAAAGAATGAGCGTAGCTATCAAGGTAAGAGTCCTAAGAAAACAACTAGAGTTCATTTGATTACAAATCATCAAGCTGATCCAGAACAAGAAGAAATATCTGGAACCGAAGATGAAGAAGAAGAGAATGAACAGTTTTTTGCACCAGATCTCTCTACAAGAGAGGAAAATTTTTGAGTACCGGCAAAGATTTAAATGAAGAAAGGGTAAATAGAAGAATAATTAAAGAAAATATTCCAAGTTTAAAGAAGAGAGATGTTTTAGTAACATCCAGCTTCTTTGGTGTAGGAATTAGACCCCCAAAAATGGGATGTCATTATTTTTTGTCAATATTTTTGACTCCAGCGAAAGGTCAAAACGAGGTTGAAGTTCATAGCCTACTAGATTTAGGAAGCACAACCTGTTTGATTTCGTTGGATAGATTAAAAGAAATAGAAAAAGAAGGAAGATTTAAACTACCTCTTAAAGCGGCTAGTATTATAGTCCAAGGGATTGGAACACAGATGATCCATCCCTCATAGGGAACCGGTAATCTACTATTGAGACCTACACCAACAGTATTATCCAGCCACCTTTTTAGTGTGTAAAACTGAAAAGCACTGGAGCTTGGAATGGAATTTTATTAGGTACAAGTCTTTTACTAATCTACCTATAACAATAGACCTTTTTTCATCACATTTAAATCTTAAAGAAAAGGGATAATGAGATAAAAGTCAAAATCTTTGCCCAAGCTAGGAAGCTACTTTTCTCATGAATTCAAGATGAAAAGATAACTAGAAAGAACAGAATAATTAATAATCATTCAGAAAAAGATTTGTATAAATTAATTCCAATGTGGAATAATAAGTTTAAATAAATAATGATAGTAATATGCTGTAAAGCAGAAAATAAGTAACAGGCTCAATTGAAACGCCTACAAAGAGAAAGAATTAATAAAAGGCTCAATTGAAAAGCCTACCAAGAGAATAATTTATACAAGGCTCAATTTGAAGAAGCCTACAAAGGGACAGAAATGAATAAAGCTCATTTGAAAAAAAGCCTAGCAAAAGATAGAAATTAAATAAAAATAATGTTGTTCTTCAAGGAGAATAAAGAAAATTCACAACTTCTTCCAGTCGAAGAAGGACCCTTAATAGCAGATGAAGAAATAGAAGTTCAATTGTTATTAATAGAAGAAACAATGGCACCTGCTCACTCTTATGGTTATCTGAAAGTCAGACCTGAGAATAAAAGAGATTTGAAACTGGAAAAGATGTGTTTGTTAACACCTGCTTTTTCCTTAGGGCCATTATATTTTGCAAATACTGTATGCCCAGTTAGAAACAATGAATGAAGTTATTTTAAGTTATATTAATTTAAGTGACAAACCTTTTTATTTAAAAGAAATTTTAAAAATATATAAAAAGGCTTCATATTTTAAAAATTAATGAAAAAGAATATTTAATAAAACTGTGGCAGTATACTGAAACAAAAAATAAGCAAATAGGATCTACTTGTATAGTAACCTGCTCAGAAAATCTGTCAGATAAACAGTTGAAAAATGCATACAGAGAAATTATAACAGAAAATTTAAGTAAAGAAGAGGCAGGATGTCTCCTATTTTACAGAAACTGAGCATTTAGAAGAAACTTCTGGATTTATGTTAATTGGAATACAAGTGCGTCATTTTCTTTTAGACGATGATTGCAGATCGTAAAGGTACTATACATAAGTCACAAACACAAATTTCTCTTCCTGCTCCAAAAGTCAATTTTAGAAAACAGTATCGTCTCCCACATCGCTATTTGGAAGACATAGATAATTTTACAGATGCAGATTTGAGAAAGGGATATTATTAAAGCCTGTTACTCCCACATAGTCACTCTACTGGTGGTGGCCAAAAAGGAATTCAAACAAAACTAGAGTCTGCATAGAAGCCATAGTAGACTTATCGGTACCTTGAACTCTTTTCGCGTGCGGATGTGTACCCTTTGCCGATCGATTGACGAAATATTTTCGTCCCTAGGAGGCGTACCATTTTTACTAGCTGTGATTTAATTGACGCTTACCATTCCCTCGAAGTCGAGGAGGAAGCACAGAAAATTAATGCATTTAGGACAAGAAAGGCTTATTTTCTGCCCAACCAGATGTATATTGGGCATATAAATGCCCTAGCACCCTATGCACAGAACGATGCAAGTCGCGTGAACCATTTATAGGACCTATCCGCTCACCAGTATATTTAGACGATGTCTTAATCATGGGTAAAAATAAGAAAGAACAGAACATTTTGAAAACTTAAAGAAAGTTTTTACTTGCATTTCAGAGAAAATAAATTGAGAGTTAAATTGACAAAAATGTCATTTTTTACAAACCTCAGTACTATACTTAGGGTTTAAAATAGGAAGAGAACGGAATTTCACCGGATCCATGCGAAGATAGAATCAATGAAGAGTTTCGTCCCTCCAACAAATGTAAAGGAAACACAATCCTTATTAGTTTTTTTCTCGTATTTTCGCTTTTAATTAGTGATTTTGCACTTAATTGGGCGAAACCATTATATTTTAATTAATCAAGAAGAATTGTTAAGTTTCGAAGTGGAAGGAAGGCACCAAAAAGCATTTTGAACTCTTAAAAGAGAAATTTGTTGTTCAACCTCAGTTAACTTTTCCCGACTATTCCCAAGCCATTCTTTTAGGTACAGATGCCTGTGACTATGGAATGGAGGAGTACTTTATCAACTGTCGGACGATGGCAAAGAAAAGCCATTATCGTTCGTTTCAAGAGTGTTAAGAGGCAGTGAATTAAACTACGATACCATAGAAAAGGAATGTTTGGCTGTTGTCTTTTCACTTCAGAAGTTTAAAAATACGGTGTTTGGTTACGACATCACCATATTAACTGATAACCAACCTCTTTGCTTTATATTCCGTAATAAGCAACAAACGGGTCGGCTAGCCCGTTGGAATTTATTTGTTAATAGTTTTTCACCAACTATAAAATATAAGACAGGAAAGACAAACATACCTCCTGATTATTTGAGTAGACATCCAGCGAAAGCTCCAAACGTTTATTTCTTTAAAGGAGAAAAGAAACCGATGCTACCAAGAAAAGATTTTATTTTAACGAAAGAAATTTTCAATAGGGAACAAAAAAATTGCCCTAGATTAAAAGAATTAGTAAAGTGGGCTAAAGAAAACCCTAATACTTATCCACACATTTTCCATAAGAAAGTGTTGTACTATGCAACCAGAAAGGAACCTTATGTAATACAGGTACCAGATAGCATGATCTATTCAGTGATTGATCATTACCATTCTTCACTTGGAAGTGGGCATGAAGGACAGCAAAGGACTGAAAAACGAGTTAGAGAAAGATACGTTTTTCCTCATCTGAGTAAGTTAGTGAAGGAGTACTGTTCTCAGTGCGTGTCTTGTGCTAAAGTTAAAGGTCCTAGGCCTCCTAAAGCAGAAATTAACAGATGGCCTCTTCCTTATACTCCGTTTTCCAGAGTACACGTGGATAGTATAGGAAAACTTCCCACATGTTCAATTTCAGGTGCCAAACACATTCTCGTATTCAGAGATGTTTTGACTCGTTACTGCGAGTTAGTCGCCTGTAAATCAAGAACTAGCCAAGAATTTGCTCAAGCTTTACAAGAAAGGGTGATATGTCGGCATTCCAGTCCAGAGATTTTAGCTTCGGACAATGCCCCAGAATTCACGTCAGCTGCCTTTAAAGAGCTATGTAAAGCTTGGAGGATAAAGAAGGTTAATATCCTGCCCTATAAACCAAGCCAAAATGGGGTAGTTGAAAGATTGAACGCAGATATAGAAAATTTCCTGCTTCATTTTGTCAAAGACAATCATAGAGATTGGTCAAAATACTTATCATTTGCTCAAATAGCAATTAATACATCGTATAATCGATCAATTGGATCATCTCCACATTTTGTCCTACATGGATACATAAAGGAGACTTCCCTACGAGACTCAGGACATGTCTCTCCGATCACAAAATAAATCTGAAAATAGAAAATTCATTTCAGATGAGAATGGTTTGGTCGTGTGGAAAGAATGGAAGCAATAAGGAGGAGCTTAGCAAGAGGAAAAGTCTAGAAAAAGAAACAATTAAAGCTATGGAACAGCAGCACAAACATGCCACACAAAGAGAATTAAAAGTGGGCGATTATGTTTTTGTGAATGCTATAAAGAAACCAGAACAAAGTTCAAATTGAACAAAAGATTTGAAGGACCTTTCATTGTGAATCAAATAAAAGAGCCAAATAAACTTATGCTTTCATGTTTAAATTCAACGAAATTATTTCCGGTTCACCGGGATAATGTAAAAATAATTCCAGTAGAAAAGATTACAGAATCTCATTTTTCTTTTGATAATGATGAGATTTGGAATCCTGATGCTATTCAAGAAACATTAGATTCCCCAAAAGATACAACAGAAAGAACAACAAGAGTGGAACCTGAAGAAGTAGACCAACAGGAAGATGATCAAGAATCTCCAACCACTTCTTCGTGGATTCCCCTAATTTTTATTACGAACATAATGTTCTACCAGAAAATTCAACAGAAGAACAACAAAATCCCGTAGTAGAAACACAAACTTCTTGTAACCAAATAATACCTGATACTCCTCAAGGAAGTAGATTGATGAATTCTACTCCCCAAACAAGAACCCAAGTAAGAGGATATAGACAAGAGGATTCATATATTTCAGACAGTTCTGAACATGAGGAACAGCCTGTCATTGCAGAAGTACAAGAGGATACTTTGGTAACACCACTTGCAGAAGAAGCTGTAGGGGAAAATGTGCCAAGTTCCGCTGAAGCACTTCCCAAAGATGATGTGGTAACACCTCCAGAAGAATTTATGGACATATCAACATCTGAAGTCACAAGAGATGATAGAAAAGAAGATCCGTCGTATAGACCTCACCAGCAATTCAGAGGTCCGAGGGATGTGGAAACCGAGGGTTACAAGAGTCAAACAAGGCAAAGAGAGCATGAATCACTTTCACCTGCAACGAGCCATAGAACTGATAAAGCAACACAGTCGCAATTACGCCAAGCGCCAGTTGACCTGGTTTTGCCATTGGAGATGACTAGAAGAGGAAATAGGCTCTACTACTTACCTCCTAAGAGATAAAATCTCTTAAACTTAGTAATAATCCTTTGTAAATAAATATCTTTTATTTTATTTTATTTGTTTTCATAACCTTTAGATTTAAGTTTTGTATTATGTCATATCACACAAAATACACAATTTTACACTTTTCTATTCATCATCATTTAGTATAAGTATACATATTTTTATTATGTTCGTTACGAATTCGGAATTTTTTTTTTGCCCCCAGGGGTCATTCTTTTAAAACTAAAAAACCATAAAAAAAATCGAAAAATTTATTTTACGAAACGTTTACTTTACTAAAAAATCATATAAAAATCGAAAAATTTTATTTTAAATTTATATACTTTTATTTTTTTTTATTAGTAATATTTTTTTTTATATATTTTTTATTTTTAAAGAAAACAAAATAAAAATCGAAAAATATTTCATTTTAATATTAGAATAATAAAAATATAATCAGAATTGTTTATTTAATATTAAGAATCTTTTTAATTTTGATTTTAATCAAGAATCAGCCTCATGCTATATAATCAGCTTTTCTTAATATTAAGAATCTTTTTAATTTTGATTTTAATTCAGAATTAAGCCTCATGCTATATAATCGGCTTTATTAATATTAATTAGCCTCATGCTATATAATCAGATTTTTTATTAATAGTAAGAATTTTTTAATTTTTAATTTTCATTTTAGTTATAATCAGAATGCTATAATTTTTAAGTTTTCACTTAAAGCTTATTTAATTTTAATTTTCATTTTAATTATAATCAGAATGCTATAATTTTTAAGTTCACTTAAAGCTTATTTAATTTTTTAATTTTAATTGTACTTTATAATCAGAATGTTAATAATTTTTAAGTTTTCACTTAAAGCTTACTTAGTTTTAGTTTAATTATCAGAAACCTATCAAACCTGATTTCATTTTATAAAGTTTATTTTATTTTTAATTATCAGAAACATATCAAACTTGATTCAAATTTTAAAATTTTAAATTAATGTAATTCTAGTATAATTAACGGTAACTTTAAAAGAATTTAATACATTTAATTAATTATTTTAATTTAATGAAACGGCGACCTAATTTATTAGATTAGATTAGATTAGATTGTTAGGGTGGTGGTCTCTATTGAGGCCCCTTGTCACTGCGACCCACTTGGATCTTTTGTGACACGCCCTTGTCTATTAAAACTCCTGGTTCATCCCGATTTTCCGCAGGAATTTCAGGACTCTTCCAGGAGACGAAGTTTTGATATCATTAGGCTTCAGTACATCCCTCTGCCAATACCAGTATCTTTGCCAGCTTAAAGCTTCGCAATTACATAGAATGTGTTCTGCCTTGCTCTGCTTCGCGGCAGTAGCCGGCAGTATCACATTCAACTTTCCCAATTTTCTTGAGGTGATATCTGACTGGCCCATGTCCAGTCAGAATTCCAGTCAGAATTCGAAGATCAGATCTACTCAGAGCAAGCACTTCTTTTGCCTTTCTCGGAGAAGGATCAATCAGATCTTTAGCTTGTCTGAGACCAGGGATGCTTGTCCAGTAATTGGTCATTGCTTTGTGTTCTCCATTGTTTCAGAGATTCTTTAATGTGGGCCTTAGAAAGTCCACAGAAGGGTTCCGGACCACAGTAGGCGGTTCTGGCTCCTTCCTTAGCGAGGCGATCAGCCTCCTCATTGCCTGGTACACCTTGATGCCCCGGCACAAACATCAGATTAACTCTGTTGTGTTGAGCCCAGTTGCTGTAGGGTACGTTGACATTCCCAAACCAGTTTAGAGTCATACAATGCAGGAGCTCAGAGCCCGATAGCTCGCCTGACTATCAGTTGCCACAGAGATCCTGATTTGCCCTCGCATTCAAAGCACTCCACTATTTCTATGTTTTATCTCTGGGCACACAACCATTATAGCGTAAATCTTACCGCTTGAAAGATGGTGGAGAACAAAGCACCAGGGCTATCTGCGCTGCAATTGGTTTCCAAACAGCTCCCCGCCGCCAGTCCCACCATCTATCACCGATCCATCATCAGTGTACCACATAATGGTTCCTGATTCAAGTTTAGGACCTCCGTTA
>JABUQX010010982.1:0-17543 GCA_015478945.1 Trachelipus rathkii
CTAACAAAAAGAATAAATTAAAATACCTAATGGATACCCTTAGATACATGATATATACTTTTAGCCTAATAAAATACGGCCATGTGAATGTGTACAACCAACTGACAGCTATCATATGGAGGTTAGTCATAACTATAATATGCGTAAATAAAGTGTAGTGAAAGGGTATATCTTCAGAGATGGTTTGTTTAGTCAGAGCATACATTTGGATGGCACGTGACCAGTATACGCAGGACGAGTTGTACATATTGGAGCGTGTACATACGCCAAAACACGGGGACATGCTACGCCAGAGCTGCTGCAGAATACCATGCATCTAATCAAACACGATTCGGTGAGCTGAGAGCCTTGTGCCACTGCAACCGCTCCCAATCGACCGCAGCCGCCTCAGATCGACATCCATAAGTTACAGACGGTTTCAAGTAAAGGTCGATATAGTTAACCCCTCATCACATACGTAAGGGGGTCGGTGCTTTCTGTGTCGTATTTTCAGATATTCGATTTTCCAATTGAACACCATATAAAAGCCACAGAGCAAGCTTGAAATTTAGTGAATCTCCCCCCTCCAGGAATTCTTAACTCGGAAAATCCTCTTCAAGGACAGGGCTCGTTAACTCCGAGAAACACTACTTGTTTCCTCTGAAAGGTAACTTCCCGTGATTGGGATGCAGATAAAGCATCATGCCACTATGTTTTCTCTTTCCCCGAAATATTAATCTACGGCTCGTCAGTCTATATTATTTGATTTCTTCAAGTGTGCGAGCCTACTCTCGTTGCGGCTTTACATAACGGAGCCCACTTACTATAGCAAATATTAGAAAAAGAGGCTGTCCCAACGATTGTTTGGGAAAAATCGTCGTGTCCTCTATGTAATACAATAACTGGACTCTTATTCCATAAAGGAAAGGTTTTATGCCTTTCACAGCCCATCGTATTCAGCAACTTCCTTTTCGGTGTGTCACATGAGTATCGTGTGTTCACTTTGTTAAATGTTTGTGGAGATGGAAACGCTATAGGACGTTCTCCCCGGTTTGCGATCTGGGGAAAAGACACGTCTCCTGCCCCGAATCTGAGGCGGTTCCACGTACCAAACAATTAATGGGCGTTTGCTTTTTTTTTCTTTAGGAGGAAATAAATTTCTAATTTCCTGGGGGGTTTTTATGGACAGGAATTCTGTGGTTTGATGTTAAAGCTTCCTTCAAAGCCTCAAATGCGCTCTGGCATGGCTCTGTCCATTTCAAAGTTTTATTACTTAATAATGCAAAAAAAGATGGTTTTTGGCTAATTTCTCCAGCTAACGTCGGATTTCCGTGTTCACACATGTATGTCCTATATGGGCGATCAACTTGTGACGCCTATAGAAATTCACCGATGCCCAGGAATTGCCCCGTAATTTTTAGCGCATACATTGCCTAACTCGGTGCTGTTTATGGTTGGCGAGTACGGAACTCAATTTATGCGCTTAAATTGTTTTCAAAGGGATCATACCTTGTCAGATACGCGATGACCTTAAATATTGAAACCTCCTTTCTTAGAGGGAAAGTTTTTGGGCTGGTTTTTTATCTTGAACCCAGTTCTTTCAAATTGCTGATTTATACCTTTCTAGAATTTCACGAAAATGCTCTCTATCAAACGTTTTACGAGAGAATTTGAGAGAACATAATCCAAGAGGTACACCCATGCACTTCGTTCCAGGGTATATGCGACAGAGCAATCTCATCCCTCGTTGGGAAAGTAGGCAGGGCCACTCTTTACTCCAAACGGGCATACGTAAAAATTCCCCAATGAGACAATGGAGTTTGGTGAAAGCCGTTTTCTCGCAATGTGGTTCTCCTCGCGATTTCCAGCCTGATTAATAACCTTAATTAAATCTTATTGTTTGTAAAATATTTCATGCCTTGGAGGCTAAACAACATATCAATCAGATTTGGGATGGGAAAACTATCTCCCTTTGTAATTTTATTCAATTCCCGGTAGTCAATGCAGCAATCTGATTGAATGCCTCACTCTTTACTGCCTTTGTCTAAATGTTGATTGCCTGTCTGGATACCACTGGATGGTGGACTGAGTATGGGGACTTTGTCCTCTGGTATGATTCCTTCAATTTTCCAATTTCTTGAATCTGCCTCGTATGTTCTTCTGATGCATACGCGGGAGCCTCTTGCAGTATTGGACCTTACTGACTAAGAGCACTTGTATCACAGGACTTCAGCTCATAGTTTCTCGATCTTGGATACTGCCTTGAATGACATTTGGCAGCCACGTTCAGAAAATCTCCCCAAACTCGCAGACAGAGAGGATAAACGCATCAAATAATTCAATTGACCTGATTCCTTTTGATCCGGGTTAAATCTGCTTCATTCAATCTAAAAAGCACTACTAAATGTTCAGGAGTCCATTTCGGAGTATTCATTAGGACTTTGCTCATTCAATTCGACTACATTCACAGTGGGATCCTCCACTGTAGTGATTTCTTCCAATTTTCACACAATTGTTCCCTTCTTTAAATGTCTGGTTGTTTCACCCTTGTTTTGCAATATTACTAAAGCTTTATCGCCCGTAAAATTTACTAAGGAATGTTCAAATCTGATATCTTTTGCCAAACCCCGCCAAGCCTCCACCAGGACGGGTTGTTTTATAGGAATTGGTCGTCCTTTTCTTTCAATTTCTACCACCATGCACCGCTGCGGTGCAATACTCACAGCTTCCACCAAGGCACAAAACTCTTCCCTTGGTAAACCTTGTCTCATATCCACCGCTACTGTCTGTACATAGTTCCCGCGTCGGATTACCAATTCTTTGTGGTACAGATCAGGTAAAAGATGTTCTTGATTGAGGATGTCATACCCTAAAACCAAGTCGTATTCGGACAACTGATCCGGGACGACGACAAAGCGTCCCGGCTTCAGAACATAATTTGTAGATAAACGTAATGCGATCATTATTTCTCCTAAAACTGGAAACCGGACACTTCCTATTCCAGTGACGCCTCGAAAAGCGGTGGGCAAGATTGGACTTTTCTTTTTGTCTAACAGATGGAAACAGCTAGCCGATATAAGGCTCACTTCTGCTCCTGTATCTACAAACGCTGTGAGAGGCTCCATAGGTGGTTGATCCACTATGGTAACTTGCAAAATTAAGGTCTTTTGGGGAGCTCTTATAATATGATAATGAATGATGTTCTCTGAGCTCTCATCCTCCCCTTTGGTTTCACTCCTGTTTTCTTTTACTACTGGTGGTTCTTTATCGTTTTCATAATTTATGTCAGGTACGGCTGGGGAATCCTCCACTACTGGGTCATAATCATTCTCTGAGGGAACATTTTTCTCACTAACTGGAACCATTACAGATACCTGTTGTACCTGATCCTGCCTTTGTGGGTTCTCAATCTCAAAGAGGTTTACTGGAGGCACTTGAACCGATGTTGTTTGATTAAAACATTCGCGAAGAATCTCCTTCGACTCTCCAGGATCATCCCCTTCAACATCAATTCCCCAAGCTCCCCCTTCATATTCGTCTATTACTTCTGCTGTTGCTGCGGCTCTGGCATGCGGTTTTCCATGCCAAAGCCCTCTCGGTTCCCCGATCTTTGTGATCTTTGTGGGCAGTCTTTACCTAAATGTGCATTGTTACAAAAGGGACACGTTATTCGCGATTGGGCCGCAGGATGACCTCGGCCATTGGGACAATCCCCTACCAAATGTCCTACCTGTTTACATTTTAAACAGCGGTTTTGTTCCACATAGCATTCTTCTTTGATGTGTCCTCGTTTACCACAATGCATACATTGTGGCCGATTCCAACATTCACTCATATTATGGCCTCTCTTTTTGCAATGATTACAGATGGGAATTGATGAACCATTTTGACTTCTTCGCTGACCTCTTCGGAATTCGTTTGTTGGGATTTGATTTGTTGTTCCGTATCGTTGTGGTCTATAACCATTTGATGCAATTGGGTTTGCATTTCGAGTAGCATTGTTGTTGTTTCTCTGCGATGTTACAGCTCTAAGCTGGGGTTGCGTTTGCGTTCGTCTGCAACAACACACTCCCTCATAATTATTATATGTGGGTAAAGCCATTCGATGTGGTGTGGGGATGGTGGACATTTGTAGTGATCTAGTCAAGTCTACTACTTCAACCGTTGGATTTTCTTTTTTCTTAGTTCCTCTATAAACCTTGTCCACCATGACTACTAACTGTTCCCAAGGAATTACTGAACCCTGAGTAACCTCTACTCCCAATAATGCATCTTCCACTCTGGTCTTGACCACTTCCGGCACACTCTCTAAGAATTTTTCTCGTACCATGGGCATTTTCTTTACCTCATTTCCTGGAAATGCTCTTTGCGCCAATCCCAACAATCTCAACGCAAACAGTGGCACATCTTCCTCTTCTTCCATCATTGCTTTTGTAAATTCTGCTGTTTCCGTATTAGCTTTCTTCTTCAGTTGTTCGCGAAACCACTGCAAGAGTTGGGACTTTACGAATAGATATTCGGCTGATGTCGCTGCGACTATATGGTAAGCCTCCAACGCTGAACCTTGGAGGTGGCCTCCCAATAAGGCTACCATTCCCTCTGTTGATCCCGGATACTGAACAGCACAAAACTGCTCGAATCTGTCGAAAAACTGGACCATTGTTTCCCCAGTCTTGATTTTAAATTTTCCCAAAGGAATCATTTTCTTAGGTTTCTTATCCACTTCCATTGCAGATATCAAATCAGTCATTTTTTCCATTAGCTTGGTGTTCTGTTGCAACACTGATTGAAAGAACTGAGCATCCACGGTAACTACCGCTGGACTCTGCGTCGCTCTTTGATCTTCCTGGTCGGAATTGACAACACTGGACTGATTAGTTTGATTTGAAAGTGGGACGGGATCATTCGGTGGTGTTTCCCCATTTTCATTCTTTCCTTCTCCCAATAACTCATTCATCCCGTCAATCATGATGAAGGATGTTCTGACAATAGTGGCAGCTGAGTGACACTTTGCGAACACTCAGCAGCAGAGCCGGTAGTATTCCTACAAGAAACAACTACGCTCTGCTACCACTTTATGTGGTAGGTTTTGGTCCCCACCACAATTGAAGCAAGTACACACCTGTAAATCCAGATGAATCTCTTGTCTTCAAGAAAGTCTCCTCACTGAGTCTGATGTTGTACTTCGAAGGAGGAGTTACGTTCTCTGGGTGTGGGGGTAATATAAATCTCTGTCTAGGTGGAAGCGTGTCGATTTTTCCGTAGCTGCTTGTTTCAAGGAATGGCTCTTGATAGTATTTAACTTTTTTTTTCTTCTAGATTAATCGTCTACTCAAAAATACAGCTGCTTCTAAATGTCACCTATTAAAATTATTAAGCTGGATTAATCTGCTCTAAACTCCCAAGTAAATTATGTTACATAGATTTTTGCAATATTTCAGAATTTTTCAGCCACAATGATTTGGAGGTTACTTACACTTTTTCCCCCTTTGTTACTCAAATTTCAATTACCATCAAGCAAGAACTTACAATGAACCCTCTGCAGCCTTGATAATTAAAGAAAGACAACTAATGGCATTTATTAAAAAAAATTATGAAAAAAATTAAATCTTTCCAAACAAAACCATTAATACTTAAATAAAATGAAAATTATATATATTATATATATGCATATATGCATACATATAGATATCCATATGAAAAAAAATATAAACCAGAAATAATGGAATAAAAAAACCAAAAAAAATATCAAAATTATATAAGCAAAAATAATAATAAAAAGTACTGATATACCCCTGTATATACCTATCTATCTTCTGGAAGAAGGGGCAACAATAGCAAATCGGCTTTGCGGGGGCGTGGAGTCCAGTGGTGGTGTGTATTAAGAAACAGGTTTTTTTTTTTTTTTTTTTTTTTTTAATTAACAGGCATCCTTCCACTCTCCCGCGAGCGAAAGATATTGCTCTCCCTTAAAAAAATCTTTATATTTAAATATTACAATTAATTTTATAATTTGGAAAAAAAACTATACATACACACATATATATGTATATTTTTATATTTCTCTATTTAATTGCTATTCCGATTTGTGACAAAACAACACAAAAATAAATAAAAAAATTTACATTAATGAAAACTCTAATTTCAGCTTCTACTAAAATCTTATTTAATTTATGTAACTATTTATGGTCTGCGTAAAAGGAATTTTACATCTACTCCACTATTCATCGGCTGTATATTATCTTCATGCAAGTTGATCTTTTCTCCTAGAAATTACGATGAAGAGCTATCCGTATCCGCTGAAGGTGCTTTGATTCTAACAAAAATTCTCCAGTCTTAGCGACAACTCTAAATTTAGATTACAGGTTATATAAAAAACTAAGGAGATGGATGAAATACCTTAGGAGGTGATGATGCCATTTTTGGCACAGGAATTGGTCAAAATCAGGTGATAAAACAGGTGGCGAATCAGGAACTCCCTTGGCGGGCAAGTTCACACCGTTTTCCTTTTCTTCAGGTAGATGGTCTCCCTGCACAAATGTGGACTGCTGATGTTCCAAACTGGATGCGTTCCAAGACTTGGATGCCAACTTCACTAGGGTTATATCCTGGTTCTTCGGGATCACAACTGGGAGCTGAATAGAAACAAGAACTAATAATCATTTCCAATACATTATCTTACACAATTAATAAAGCTTCAAAACTCAATAAAACTAAATAAAGATTTACTAAATTTCTCTATTCCCTTTCTATTACTTCACTATAAGCAAAACACATAAATATGAACATAATAATCTTTAATCTTTAATATTTACCCTTTTAATAAGGCCAGGAATTATTGTCCTATCGTCTGTTTTTTTCTGTTATTTTAATGATTTTCTTCACTTTTCGTTTGTTTTCTTCTTAATATTTTGTTTTCTTTGGTAATGGATTTCGTTTTTTTTTCTTTCTCTTTTTATTTTTTATTTCCAAAACGTTCAAAATTCACAAATATCTGTAGGGAGAAAAACAAGGACTTAGATGAATCCGTCTCAAAATATCTATATATTATATATATATATATATATATATATATATATATATATATATATATATATATTATATATATATTATATATATATATATTATATTATGATATATATATATATATATGATAATAAATATATATATATATATTATATATATATATGCCTATATAAATAATCTTTAATAGTGTGGCGATTTTGAAGAGAGTTTGAGAGGATGGTAGAGAGATTGGAAGGTGTGTAAAAGGATGGGTTTGAAGTAACGTAGATAAGAGTAAGGTTATGGTTATTAGGAGAACAGTCCTCAGTGTGAAGTTATGCTAGATGGTGAGCAGCTGGAAACAAGTGAACTGAGTTTAAATATTTAGATATATATATGTTGGACGAAAAGGGAACGGATGATGCCGAGTGTAGTAGGTAAAGTTGTGAATTGCAGGAAGGAGGCTGGTGCAATTAATCCTTGGGTGATGTAAAGAGACTAAGTCTTGAGTGCGCTAGTGTCTTTCATGAGGGTAAGTTGTTACCATGTGTTAATGTATAGTAGTAAGAATTATGGTCTGGAATAGAGGTATAGATCTAAAGTACAATGTGTTCAGATGACATCTAGGGGCGTGTTAGGTGTAAGAAGAATTGATAAATGAGGATGAACGTATTACAAGAGTTGTATGGTTATGAAAAAAGGGATAAATGAGAATAAATGAAAAGTATGTTGAGATGGTTTGGTCATGCGGAAAGAATAGATGATAGTCGTTGGTTAAGCGGATATATGGTGGTGAGTGTGTTGGGAATCGACAGGCTGGAAGACCGAGGAAAAGTGGATTGAGTCATCAAAAGAATCTCTGGAGGAGTGAAAATGTGAGTTTGGCAGGGGGCCGAGAAAAAAGTGCATAATAGGAGTAATGGCAGGGTTTTGTGAGGGTGTATGGTTGTAGCCCACCTGGGCAAGGAATGAACCCACAGTTGGACGAGATGCCATAGTTATGGCGTCCGTCGGCGGTCCCGTGAAGCCTAAGGGTGGATTTTTCTTTGCGGCGAGTTCCCACTAATAGGTATAAAGGGGAGGTAGGGCTGGCCTTTTCTTTTCGACTTGTGTCATATTCTTCTAACTACTTTTCTAATTTTCTGGTACAATGTTACGCACTCTTACCGCCAGTCTTGGGGGAAAAAAGGTGGTTGATGATGATGATAGATATATCATTAGAATCTTTGTAATAAAAGAGATATATATATATATTATATATATATATAGTATATATATATATATATTATATTAGCGTCGGGCGGGGTGACCGGGCCCGCCTCTTTAGGAGGGGTGATTCGGTCCACTCTAAATAAAATAAAAAATAATAAAAAAATTTTTTTTTTTTTTCGCTCATTTTATAGCCACGCGGTAGTACTACAAGTTTTATTTAGATCATATTTAATTCTAGAAAGTTTTTATATTTTTAAAAAATGTTAGAAATTAGGGTACAAAATTTCCTTCAATAGAACTTCACTTTTGAAAAATGTGAGTTTTTTTAACTTCGTTATAAAATGAAAAATTGTGGATCGATTTTAATTATTTTTTCAGTGGATACACTCGAGTATGTTAGCTTTAAACTGGCAAAGTAAATTTTTGATCCAAGCAGTATTAGTGGCAAAAAAACGGGGCCTAACTTGGTCCGATTCACCCCGCCGTAAAAATTGATGGAGGGGTGGCTCGGACCACCATTGTTTTTCGTATTTTACGTATTATTATTGACATTTTTATTACGTATAATTAATTTTTAAATGTAATAAAAAGTTACTTATATTAAGTGAAAATTTTTTTAAAAAATGAAATTTTAATAAAAAAACAAATTCAAAAAAGTGTCAAAATTTTTGGGCGGAGAGGGGTGAATCGGACCACCTTATTTTTATTCTTATTTTATTTATCATTATTGATATTTTTATTACTTATTACGAATTTTAATATGATAAATAATTATTATATTAAGTAAAAATTAAAATATAAAATTGAATTTATACGTAAAAGACGAATTTAAACAGATGGTCCGAGTCACCCCTCAATGGTGGTCCGCTTCACCCCTCCACGGTCAGGCTGACTCGACGTTATTCAAACTTTCAATAAACTTTATTATTGAGAATTACATTATTATTTTTTTTGGTGTGCATATTCTTGTATTAATAGGGCCGTGTTTTCAAAAAAAAAAAATTCCAAAAAGTGCATTAGGGGAAAGTCGGGAGACCAAGTTATACCTAAAGTGGTCCAAGTCACCCCGCCCGACGCTATATATATATATATATATATATAATATATAATATATATATATATATATCTATATATTATATTATATATTTTCATACCATTTATATATCATTTATATATATATATATATGATTATATATATTATATATATATATATATATATATGACATACTTTACATTCATAAATGAAATTTACATAGAATAAATATCTAAAAAATATCAAACGTAGGAAAATGTAAAATGAAAATAAAAATATTGGCAAGTCAAAAATGTCAAAAGTACTTGCAAGTACCAAGCCCAAGTACCAAGTACAAATGGTACAAGTACAAGTGTACAAGTAGAAGATGTACAAAATTTCAAAAATTGGAAAGTACAAGTTCAGATACAGTACTCAAAAAATGTAACTTTGTAAGTACAAGTACAAGTTACTTGGTACTTGAACCCAACCCTGATATTATATATAATATATATATATATATATATATATATATATATATATATATATTATAATATATATATATTATATATATATATATATATATATATATATATATACCTTTATATATATATATATATATATATATTAATAAAACGAAACTAAATATATATATATATATATATATGTATTTGAAAAAAAATTAACTACAAAACCGTTAAAAATTATTGAAAATTATTATCCAAAACCGTTAAAAATTATTAAACTGATAAAAATTAACTACAAAACCGTCAAAAATTTTTAAAAATTATTATCCAAAACGTTAAAAATTATTAAACTGATAAAATTTAAAAATATTTACAAAAATGTTTACAAATTATTATCCAAAACGTTAAAAATTATTAAACTGATAAAATATAATCTATATATTACTGCTTAAATTTTTTGATATACATTAGGGAAAAAATTTCTGTTGCATTTATTAATTTTTTTTATTATTTTGCTTTTTACACTATGGTTTCATTTATTTATTTATTTATTATAAGGGCGTGGTAAAGCCTTAACATCGGCACCACTTAACAAATATTTTGATGTAAAAAAAACTTTGTATTTAAATCATAAAATTAATATAAGAGATTAAAATATAAGTAAATGAATATATAGTGTAAAAATAATATACATATGAAACAAAAATAAGACAAAATAAAATAAGGTAAAATAAAGTAAAATAAATATATACATACATGTAATAAAGTTCAAACATATTTATGAATACATATTAAATATATAAAACAAGAAAATAAATAAATGAAAATAAAAGAAAATGAAATAAGCTAAAGTAAAATAAAAAAAAAAAAATATGGATAAGTCATTATAAAATAAAACCAATAACTTACATATGAAACACAAAAAATAAAAAAAAAAAAAAAAAATAAAAAAAAAAAAAATAAAATGAAATTTAAGAAAAGAAAAATAAAATAAAATTTAAATAAAAAATAAAATATGTAAAAAATACTCAAAAATACTAAATACAGCTATACCCAAATATAATAGATATAAACATATTTGTGAAAACTTAGTAAATATATAAAACGAGAAAATAAAAGAAAAGAAAATGAAATAAAACAAAAATAAAATAAAATAAAATACGGATACATCATTATAAAATAAAATAAAACTTTATAAAATAATACATTTGTAAACTGGCCCTATGTGACTAGGAGTGTTCATTTTATATATCTATTTTAACTGTCAAAATATATATCTCTGAAATTTCTATTAAATTATATAAAGATTATACAAACTTACAATTAATGAGATTAAAAGGATTACATGCACTTTCCTAAGATTCCTGTTAAATTCTATAAAAAATTATAAAAATTATAAAAATAATAAAAATAAATGGTTATTCTAATTCACAGTCATATCATTTATTTGAGGTATCAAAGGACCTTTAATATAAAGACAATAATATTAAAAAACAAAATATATGTATCATTAATACAATTGTTAGATATCAAAATAGCCAAGACTATATATTTCATTATGATAATTTCACTGCACTGCACTTTTGCACTTAATATTTATTTGCCTTATAAATAATAGCACAGTATATCTACTATGATAATAGCACCTTTCTCAATATTACCAGTGGCTCTATCACTACCACCACTAATTCTTATCCCTATGAATAATATTATTAATTAATTTATTATTATTTATTTTATTATTACACTTATTTTATTCTTACACTTAATAGTATTATTATTATTATTATTATTATTATTATTATTATTATTATTATTATTATTATTATTATTATTATTATTATTATTATTTATTATTATTATTATTATTATTATTATTATTATTATTATTATTATTTTTATTATTATTATTATTATTATTTTCATTATTATTATTATTATATTATTATTATTATTATTATTATTATTATTATTATTATTTGCAATTTTACTATTATTATTTCCTACTTTTAATCATCACCATTGTTATTGTCATTTGTTGAAGACATCCTTTTTTCTCTTCTTCCCCACATCTTCCCTAAAATGTATTTAACTTCCTCCATGTTGTGAGATTCAAATAGCCATCTCCCAGCAACCTCGTTTAGGTCTTCTGCATGTGGTCTTTGAAGTTCAATGGAGTTAATTCTAAGATCTTCATATTCTGGGCAGATACAAATGAAGTGTATCAGGTCTTCTTCAACTCCACATATGTCACAGTTAATTTCGCCATTTGAGAACCTGTTTCTCCATTTTAGGTTCAAAGTATTGGATCTGGCCCTGAAAAGTATCACTGAGTAGAAGGAGTTGTCGTAATCTGAGCTTTCTTCAATTCCTATTTTCCATCTTCGGTACATTTGTAGACTTTCTTTGCTTCCTATTTCTTCTTTCCATTGATGTAGGTCCCAAGCTTTTACTTTTTCAGCAATCTCTTTCTTGTCAAGCCTTTCTATTGCTACTATGTCTATCATAACTTTGTCCATGTATCCAAGTGCAGTCTTCCACCATTTTTTCCCTTCTGCTTTCATTTTTTCAAGTATGTGTTTTAAGACTTCTTTTTTTCCTTCTGATATTGATTTCATATATTTTAGCTTGTTAGTTATTATTCTTCCCTGCATTGATGATGCTCCAATCTCTCCCCTCAGAGCTGCAGTTGGGGTGTACCTAGTCCCTCCTAGTATCTTCCGGTATACTGTGTTTTCAATTGTTTGTAACTTATCTAATTCTTGTTTTGTGAAGCACATTATATTGGATCCATATAAAATAGCTGGGAGTGCCACATTTTTCCAGTACGTTTTCCCTATAAGCAGTTTGTTGCAGCTCTTCTCAATGACTGAACCTGTTTGGCTAGCCAAGGTGTGGGCCTTATTTATGAGATGCAGCTTCTGAGTTTTAAACATGTTTTTTTTCATTGTTTATATATAAGCCTAGGTATTTTATTTTGTCCACCACTTTGATACCTTCAATCTCCGTTGGTGGTTGTTCCATGTTAAAAATCAGTACATTGCTTTTCTCTTTGTTTATTTCTAGACCACATTCCCCACTTATCTGTAGTAATGTCCTAATATTTGCAGCTGCATCGTTTACATTTTCTGCTAAGATCAGGCCATCATCAGCAAAGAATAGACTGTTTATTTTTATGGAACCATTGTTGAATCCCTTTTCTTTCTCCAGTTTCTTAATTATTTTGTAAGTAACAAGTTTGAATAATGTAGTAGATCCTGTGCACCCTTGCTTTATTCCGCTAGTAACTTCTATCTCCACATTTTCTATTTCATTTCCCAACTTAATGTAGGTTTTGTCATCTGTATATACTTGTGCAATGGCGCTTATTATTTCATGGTGAACCTTGTACTCTTTTAGAACTCTTATCAGTGATTCCCTACTTACTGAGTCAAAAGCCTTTTTGAAATCTATAGAGACTACAATTAATGGTAGGTGTCTTCTGTATGATTCTTCCACGCAGTATTGCAAAATAAAAAGATTATCCTCAATTCTTGCACCTTCTGTAAATCCTGATTGATTTTCCTTTATTTCATCACATATTTTAATGTGTTCTTCAATTTCATTTTTAATTAATGTCATAAATTGTTTGTAGGATGTATCAGTTAATGCGATAGGTCTTAAATCTTTTACAGTTGGATTCCTCTTTTTTTCTATCATACTTGTTATAGATGATTTCCATGATGTCGGTTTATGTTCCTTTGTTAGTTCTTTATTGAAACAATTTGTGAGAACCTGTATACATTGTTCACTTCTGATTAATACCTTATATAGTTCTGGCTTTAGACCATCTGGCCCTGGTGCCTTCTTCCCTTTTAGCTTTTGTAAGCACCTTCTGACTTTATCGGTGGTTATGAGTGGTTTGTTCATGGGTGTTATGGAGTTTTTTACTGTTATTGCCATGTCCATATGTTCTCTCAATTGTACTGGAAATTGGTGTACTCCACTTTGTATCCGTTGGTATCTTTGCTCGTTAAGTCTTTTATATTCCTCTTTCGAGTTATCGTCCCATTCTTCTGCAATTCGGTTTTCATGTTTGCAGTATATGGTTTCCCAAAATCCAGTTAATTCTTTTCCTATTTCCTCCTTTGGTATTAGTTTACCATTTTCATAATGAAGTTTAGTCTCCTTCATGGTTCTATCTGCTCCCTTAAGTTTCTTTATATTCTCCCATAATTTGTTGTTTTTATCAGATTTTATTTCATCTGTTAGTTTTTTCTCATATGTTGTTATTTCTTGTGTTATAAGTTTGTGCACTTTTGTTTTTTGTTCTTTATACTGCTCCCAGAGCATATTTTTGGCATGATCTTCTGCCTCGTTTCTCCTTTTCCTATTAATTTCTTTTTTTTTTTTATCGCCTTTCTTATTTCTTCTGTCATCCAAGGTCTTTCTATCTTTTTTCCGTTTTTTTCCTCTTTCTTTCTATATGTTTTTAATAAGGTATCATCGGCTGCCTGTTTAATGATTTTGTTCATCTCTTCCAGTGTATCCACTCCTTCATTTTGCATTTTATTTTCTAGGTGTTGTACATATTTTGTCATCAGATCTGGTTCTGTACTATAATATTTGATATTGCACCATCTCCCTTTTTTATAGTTAGGCCTTCTTACTTTGTTTCTTAGATATATTTGTATTAAATTATGGTCTGATAGATCAAATACTTCTTGGTTTTCATCTATTTTCATTGAATAAAAATGTTTATTCATAGCATTATTAGCCAGAGCAAAATCTATGACACTTCTCATGTCATTCCTCTGCCATGTGTAGAGCCCATCACACTCTTCAGTTGTATTTAAGAGTTTCAACTCAAACTTATCTATCCACTCTAAAACCATTTCCCCCTGTTTATCAAGTTGTTGTCTTCCCAACCATGGTAAGTGCCCATTGAAATCCCCGAGGATCATGAAATTCTTTTTACTCTCATATCTTATCAGTCTTTCGCACTCTTTTCTTATTTTGATATTTCTTCTTACGTCTTCTGGTTTGCTTCCTGTTGCAAAATATACTAATACAAATATATATTCTGTATCATGCACTTTAACCTTGAAGTAAAGGATATCATTATGCTTTCCATCAAGTTTTTCTACTTCTATATGCTTATTTCTCTTATGTATAACCATTAACCCTCCCCCTTTTTTATCCTCTTCCTTTCTATTACTAAAAATTTTGTCAAGGTCATCTCTAAGTATGAATCTGTCCTCTGTGAGATGTGTTTCTACTAAAAGTACTATATCATTTTCTGTATTTATTAACAACTCAATCTCAGTTAATTTTGTTTTTGTTAATCCTTGTATATTAATCATATTTAACGTTAGCCTGTTGTACATTGCCATATCTGTTTGTCCGGTATCATTGCCTTTCCTTATTAAAAATTTCCATTCTTGCATATTTTTCCCTGTTTAATGTATAGTCCTTGTTCTCCATTTTGTTTTCTTTCGTGTATCTCATTCCTCAGCTGCTTTGCTTCCTCTCTTTCTTTTTTAGTTTCTTGAAGCGTGTACTATTTCTTATATGTTTTGCTCTTTTAAGGACATCCCATTTTTGATCAGCAGTTTTCATTTCTATAAGTATGGGTCGTGGTCTGGAATTACGGTTTCCCAACCTTTTTACCCTTACTATCTCGAACTCTGTTACTCCCACTTCTTTAAAGATTTCAGAGCTACAGGTTTTGTCCTTTTGTTCAGCCTCCTCTAAGTTTGTCTGCTCAATATTCACTTCTTCTAGATTATAAATTACTAAATTATTTTTCCTTCTCCGCTTGTCTTCAATTTCTAAAAGTTCTTCCTTTACGAGTTCCCTTATATGCTTTCGGTCTTCTAGTGAATTTTCCCTTCTTTTCATTTCCCTCATTAATTCATTTATTTGGGTTTGTTGCTGCTGAAGAAGTTGTTGTTGTTGGTCTATGGTGTTCTGCATTTTTTCCATTCGTTCAACAGATGAGGAGTTTTATTAAAAGTTTGAATAACGCCGAGCGCCTGACCGTGGAGGGGGTGAAGCGGACGCACCATTGAGGGTGACATCGGTACTCTGTTTAAATTCGTCTTTACGTATATTTCAATTTTATATTTAATTTTTACTTAATATAATAATTATTTATCATATTAAAATTCGTAATAAGTAATAAAAATGTCAATAATGATAAATAAAATAAGAATAAAAATAAGGTGGTCCGATTCACCCCTCTCCGCTCAAAATGTTGACACTTTTTTGAATTCGTTTTTTTTTATTTAAAATTTCATTTTTTAAAAAAATTTTCACTTAATATAAGTAACTTTTTATTACATTTAAATTAATTATACGTAATAAAAATGTCAATAATAATACGTAAAATACGAAAAACAAAGGTGGTCCGATTCACCCCATCAATTTTTACGGCGGGTGAATCGGACCAAGTTAGGCCCCGTTTTTTTGCCACTAATACTGCTTGGATCAAAAATTTACTTTGCCAGTTTAAAGCTAACATACTCGAGTGTATCCACTGAAAAAATAATTAAAATCGATCCACAATTTTTCATTTTATAACGAAGTTAAAAAAACTCACATTTTTCCAAAGTGAAGTTCTATTGAAGGAAATTTTGTACCCTAATTTCTAACATTTTTTAAAAATATAAAAACTTTCTAGAATTAAATATGATCTAAATAAAACTTGTAGTACTACCGCGTGGCTATTAAATGAGCGAAAATTTTTTTTTTTTTTTTATTATTTTTTATTTTATTTAGAGTGGACCGAATCACCCCTCCTAAAGAGGCGGGCCTGGTCACCCCGCCCGACGCTATGTTTCCGGTCTTCTAGTGAATTTTCCCTTCTTTTCATTTCCCTCATTAATTCATCTATTTGGGTTTGTTGCTGCTGAAGTTGTTGTTGTTGTTGGTATATGGTGTTCTGCATTTTTTCCATTCGTTCAACAGATGAGGCTACCCGTTCAACAGATGAGGCTACCATAATCTTCAACTCTGCGAAGTCCAACACAGTGATGGTATTCTCTTTTGGTTTCTGTAAGCAGCTTTGGCAGTTCCACGATACGCTATCCATTTCGGCTAACATTTTATATTGGTTTTTATTAATATTTGCACAGTTTAGTGTAGCGTGGAACCATCTTTTGCATTGGCCGCATCCTATGCTTTCCGTTCTCTGGCCTATGTTATGGTTGCATTTCCCGCACTCGCATTCTTTGCCTGAGGAACTCATAATTCAGTAATATTGGTTTTTTATTTTTTTAGGTAACTCAGTATAATGTTAATTATTTGAATTATTTCAACAGATAATTAGTTATTTCAACAATTTATTCAGTTATTACAACACGTGGATGCTTCTATAAACTCCAAAGCCAATTCAATAACATATCTGTGGGTCATAGTCTTGCCTTGCCTCGCGCTTTCTAAATTCAACAAAATCGTCAATTGCGTAAAAATGAAATTTCCCACAGTTCTAGCATAAGAAATCCCTATGGGAATATTCACAATTTTGCGAGTCTGTAACTTTTTTTCCTAAATAGACCGACAAATAAATTTTTTTTTATTCTTCATCACTATTTTTTTAGAGTTTATGCTGTGATTTTCATAAAAATCTGTTAAAGGGAGTTATTGTACATAATTACCCATATCAAGATTTAGCCCATCACCCCTAACTTTACCTAGTTTTTTGATAAACGTCTCCAAACCGGTTGAAATGTTCAACACCTTTATGACCCAAGTGAACTCTGTCTACTGCAAAAAGATTGTCCAGAAATTACCTCCACATTTGATACTCAAAATGCTGTTATTTTTATTGCTATCATCAGCACAAAACCACAGACCCCTTACAATTTCTACTGTCATAGCAATTTCTG
>JABUQX010010983.1:0-35000 GCA_015478945.1 Trachelipus rathkii
AAAGAGAGAGATTAGCATACCTGATTATTGGAGAGAATATTATTAAAATATTTAGTTACTATGATATGAGATTTGAAAAGAGAATTTCCAACTGCGAAATTTCTCTCGGCCTCAAGGATTCGTTCCTTAGATATTTAAGATAAAGAATTTTTATATATAAAACATAATGGTTTCTTCTTTTTGTTCTTTGAATTGCTATCAATGTAGATTATTTTATTTCTCTTTTGTATTGAAGTAAAAATATATATATATATATATAGTATAATATATATATATATAGTATGATATATATAGTATTATCTATATATATATATATAAATATATTATATAATATATATTATAGTATATAATATGATATATATATATATATATATATATATATATTAATATATAATATATTGTGGCGTCTGGTGCAGGAAGCTGCCAGCACCACCGATGAATCCTAAGCAGCTTCTGGGAAGAAACGCCACTTTATCATGACAACTCTCACTCTCTTCAACATCTAATATCTATTATTAAAGGGGTTATTCAAGATCAGAAAATAACCCCTTCAAAGGTGATTCAACTGAAGTGACCATGAACACCTATCAAGCATCAAATCAAGTTTCTTCTGTTTGGCACTTCTCTTTTCGGTCATCCTGTAACGCCTGTGCCGTACTCCTCACAACTTCCAACTCAAGCTTCTGCAGGTGCGGAGCAACTGCACGTAAGAGTACAGATTGGTCGAAGCCTTCTCAGTGACCTAAATGTATACACACCTAGCTTTCACCTGACAGCAACTCGTTTCTTACTAGCCGACGTCCTTCTAGGTTCGGAGAGCGGAGAGTGCTCGCGGCATTGTCATTGGGGGAGTTCTGTGACGTCTGGTGCAGGAGGCTGCTAGCAACACTTATGAATACTAAGCTGCTTCCGGGAAGAAACGCCACTTTATCGTGACGACGCTCACTCTCTTCAACTCTAATAATTTTATTATGATAGTGGTTGTTCAAGATAAGAAACATACCCATATCATATATATATTATATATATTATATATATATATTATATATATATATATATATATATATATATATTATATATATATATATATATATAATATATATATATATATATAATATATATATATATATATATATATATATATATTATATATATATATATCTATATAATATATATATTATATATATAATATAATCCTCAACCCGGAAAAAATTTCAGGTTAAGGCCTGTAATATATATTATACACACATACACACACACACACACACACACATATATAATATTATATATATTATATATATATATCCCAAGCTCCTACCATACTATCGAGCAGAGGTAGGCATATTCGATGGCCGGCGCGCTTCTTAGATTAAGGTTCGTGCCTTTGGCACTGCAAGGGAGTATCTGTAGTGCTCAAGGTCATATGACCTTTATATTAGCGCGCAAATATTTAATTTACGATTGCGTCGCGTCCACTATGTTGCCTACACTATGTTAGCAAAGTGGCAACACTCATAGCGTCGTTTTCAATTCGCATCGACGCCATTTTGCGTGAGCAAGCTCTTTTATTACGTTCTTCATTTTTATGTATTTTTGACTGATTAAAAAACTGTTTGGCTTATTATAGCCAATTATTTTGTTACTCCCACTGTGGTAAGTGTTATAAATAATGTGGCTATAATAAATTTCTTGTTAATAGTGTAAATTTAACGAATTGTGTGATAATTTTGTGTTACCCGTAGGAATGGCCCGAGTTACCAAAGTGTATTCTTTATATCTTAATAACATCGTTATAACCATGTATATTTTTATTATTATTTAGCTAGCTCTTCTCATGGTAGCGGCCCTCAGATTAGCATATACTGAGGGCCTATTTTATTTCAAAAGGCCGTTTCTATAGGGAAATCTATGCCCAAAATTCTTTCGATAATGTCTTATAAATTTAAGTAGGCCTAAGTAGGCCCTGTAAAAAATTGTCTCCATGCATTATCATTATTAAATATTAAATATGTGTTAGGATTGAGATGATTATTGTATATATTTCTGATTTTACTTTATTATTTTCCTGATCCTATTCCTTACCCTCCTCTACCTCCTTTTCCTCAGCCAACAGCACCAATACGACCAGCTCCGACTCCACCCGCACGGTCATCGTCATTATTGCTTCCCTCCTCAGTTCCGGCTCAGGATTCTTCACCTCCAGCTCCACCTCGGGCTACTCTTACGACACATACAGACGTTCCGACTCGCCCGATCACACGTTCGCAAACTGGGAATCCTGTCCAGACTCCATCCCAAGCTCCTACCAGGTTATCGAGCAGAGGTAGGCATATTCGATGGCCGGCGAGCTTCTTTGATCAAGGTTCGTGCCTTTGGCACTGCAAGGGGGTACCTGTAGTGCTCAAGGTCATGTGACCTTTATATTAGCGCGCAAATATTTAATTTACGATTGCGTCGCGTCCACTATGTTGCCTACACTATGTTAGCAAAGTGGCAACACTCATAGCGTCGTTTTCAATTCGCATCGACGCCATTTTGCGTGAGCAAGCTCTTTTATTACGTTCTTCATTTTTATGTATTTTTGACTGATTAAAAAACTGTTTGGCTTATTATAGCCAATTATTTTGTTACTCCCACTGTGGTAAGTGTTATAAATAATGTGGCTATAATAAATTTCTTGTTAATAGTGTAAATTTAACGAATTGTGTGATAATTTTGTGTTACCCGTAGGAACAGCCCCAAGTTAATAAAGTGTATTCTTTATATCTTAATAACATCGTTATAACTTCATGTATATATTTTTTATTATTATTTAGCTAGCTTTTCTCATGGTAGCGGCCCTCAGATTAGCATATACTGAGGGCCTATTTTATTTCAAAAGGCCGTTTCTATAGGGAAATCTACCCCCAAAATTCTTTCAATAATGTCTTATAAATTTAAGTAGGCCTCCTAAGCAGGCCCTGTCAAAAATTGTCTACATGCAGTATCACTATTAAATATTAAATGTGTTAAGCTTGAGATGCTTAATTATTGTATGTAATATTGATTTTTTTTTTAATTATTAATTTTAAAATAGTGTACTCATAGTGTAATAAATAAATTTTAAAACCAAGATTTTGCTTGCAACCAAGGGTAATAAAAAATTCACTACATATAAACTACGTAGAAAAGTAGATTTCAAACAATATATATATATATATATATATATATATATATATATAAAATATAATAATATATATATATATATATATATATATATATATATATATATATATATATATATATATATATATATATATATATATATATATATATATATATATATATATATATATATATATATATATATATTATTATAGTGCTCAAAGTGATTGTTTTAGTTCTATTTATCAAATATTTACCCAAATATATAGAAGTTAGACCTACTTTGTGTATAGAAGGTGATTTACAGAAAATGATTTATGAACATTAACTAATTTTTTTAATATAAAATATATAGATTTTAATTTTTAATTACCCATGTTCTTTTTATTACATGTTATTATACTATTCTTTTTCTGAAACAATGTTTGTTTTGTTAGAACATAATGTTTTTTCTATAATAATATTTCATATATTTGTAAAATTATGTAAAAACCTCTGATTTTTGTGAATCTAAGGTTTCGCATTTTTTTATTTATTTATTTATTTATTTAATTTTGGGTCTTGTACGTTTAATTGTCTTGTGCATTCTGACCAGAAATTTTGTTTAACTTTAAGACTACGAGAAAAAGATGTATAATGTAAAAATAATACACTTACCGGCAAGTCAGCGAATGGTTTGCTTATAGTAGAACAGATTATTTAATAAAATTTCTATCAATCAACCAAAAACTGAGTTTTTATTCTCTTCAATAAAGAGATAAGTTTTAAAAGGGTTATAAAAGACTTATATTGCTGGTTGACTAGCCGCGAGTAGCCCAGCTTAGGTGAAAGAAGACGACCCTACCAGAGAAAGCTGCAAGAAGCTAGTATCTGTTCTCTTAGGTTCTGCAAGATAAACTGGGGTTATTACGTGGAACACGAAAAGAACAGGTACAACTTGTGAAGTGGAGGAAGAGGAAAATTAAGTAACTCTCAGTACACCTGCCACTTCATATTGGTGATCCAGAAGTTGAACACCTTCTCCAGCAGAAGTCCCTCTCTCATACAGAAGCTCCTTTCAAGCAGACGTTCCTCTTCAAGCAGAAGTCCCTTGGAAGCATAGGTTCCTCGCAAGCAGACATTCCTCGCTAGCAGAGGTTCCCTCGCAAGCGGACGTTCCTCGCAAGCAGATGTCCCTCTCATACAGTGACGCAAGCAGAAGACCACTCCCTCAGGTCTCAAAAAGATGTCCTTATAATACCAGCAGCCCTTAGCAGAAGTCCAGGTCGAAGAAGAATAAACATCGCCTTCAAGAGCACCCTCTCAAAATATGCCTACCGACAACGACAACTTTCAACAGAAGACTGATCTGCATGGTGCTGGATGCCTCTTCTTCGGCCTAGGGTAGACGTGAACATCAGTTTCATTGTTACTACTCAGGCCTCAGTTTAACATGGTTGATTCCGTTGCCGCCCATATCAGTTTCAAGATGTCACAATAACGAAAATCTTCAAGCAACATCAGACTGGCGAAAAGGAGAACGAGTCACACCGTTAATCCCAGGCGTATAAGCCTCTGTTTATCGTGACTATTTTCGTTGTCTATAATTTCAATTTTGAGAAAACTATTCCCTTCAAGCAACATGCAGATCGGTGGAGACAGGAACATTAAACACTCAGTTAATACCCAGGTCTACCAGCCTTAGTTTAACGTAACTATTTCCATCAACACTATGGCTACTAAGCTACTAACTACTCTTTTTACAGAAGAACTCGCAGATTACTTCAGATGAACTTTCATTTTTGTCTCTTCAGCCCTGGTTACAACAGAAGAAAGATTCACCTATGTATGGTATTACGTCTAAATCAATTGACACCTCATACCACTGCTACTATGTATGGATGGATAACCTGAAGAACTACTGATAGTACTTACAATTCAATGGCGGACCAAATACCACTTCTACGAGATATATATTGGTAATCATGGAAGAATGGAGAAGAATCAATTTCAATATAGTGATATGTTTAATACATTTGGAGGACCTCATACCACTATCACTATATTATCTTCATTCAAGCTGTATTATTCCCTGTGATTCATATTTCTTTCAAAATTGCACCAGAGAATTCAACATCAAGCTTCATACATTTCTACCGGATGGTTCCTCAATCGGATGTGAATTCACCTTCACGGATGGTTCCTCAATCAGATGATGATTCGCTTTCAATGAAGACCACTTCATCTACTGAGCAGTAGGAACAAAAGTGCATTTCAGTGTTTAAATTTAAAAATAATTGTGTTTCAAAGTAATTGTTTAATATTTAATTTAGTATTTAAAGCGCTCCGCGTTTTCAGGCTCGAAGTAATGTATAGTGCTCAAAGTGATTGTTTAAGTTTCTTTTTATCAAATACTTGCCCAAATATATAAAAGTTAGACCTACTTTGCGTATTGAAAATGATTTACAGAAAATGATTTATGAACATTAACTATTTTATTGAATATAAAATATTTTGATTTTAAATTTTAATTGTTTATGCTTTTTTTTATTATAACATGTTATTAAATTATTCTTTTTCTGAAATAATGTTTGTTTTGTTAGAGCATAATATTATTTCTATCATAATATTTCATATATTTGTAAAATTAAATAAAAACCTCTAATTTTTGTGCATCCAAGATTTCGCGTTTTTTTTTATGTCTTGTACATTTAATTATCTTGTGCATTCTGACCAAAAATTTCGTTTAACTTTAAGATTACGAGAAAAAGATTTATAATGTAAAAATAATACACTTAACGGCAAGTCAGCGAATGGTTTACCTATAGTAGAACAGACTGTTTAATAAAATATCAATCAATCAACCCAAAACTTTTTTATTCTCTACAATAAAGAGATGAGTTTTAAAAGTGTTATAAGGGAAGGGTCCCATATTTGGTTCAGGCTGATCCCAATTTTCACCCACCCTAAAAATGGACATAAATTCTTAATTTTCAGCCAATTTTGATGTGGAAAGAAGCAAGCCGCAGCTTTTTCTGACCCCTAAAACGTCGTTTTCGAGTGTTTTTCTGTGTCTGTATTCATCCTTTCAGTATTTTCAATTTTTCAAAACCTGTGTTTTTGACATTTTTAGCTTCAACTCCTACAATTTTTTTTCGAAATGACTTCAAACTTGAAATATGCATAGATGTGTCCATTACCTACAAAATGCACAAAATGGTTTTTTGATTTTTTGAAATTTGTGCTCAGCAATGTCAAAATTCAAAACCCACTTTTTTTGGTTTTTAAAATGAAAAGTTGCGATAATTTTTTTCTGCTCATGCGCAGAGCTCTGCAGTCCGGATTTGTCAGTTTGTGCTAGTATTATCGGCAAGAAAATCTCTATTGTGGTAAGCGAAGAAGTTGGGGTTCGGGTATTATCCGGAAACACGACCATTTCCGGATTTTACTCCGTGCTACCTGGAACTTCCTAGGTTGTCCTATTTTGCAAAAATGGAGTCAGAATAAAATTTATGCTACAAACAAATGTCCTTATCACCTCTACTTCGGACGGAAACCCAATCGTTAATATATATATATATATAATAATAGCAGGTATAGCAGCAGCAGCAGCATATATATATATATATATATATATATATATGTTATATATTGGGTTATTGGCATATATATATAGAGCAGTATACAGAAGAAGGTTGCTATATATATAAGAGCAGAAAGTATGTTGGTTATTAAGTTATATATATATATATGGTTGGTTACTACATGCAAATATATATAGTGAGTATATAGGGCTATAGCAGCAAGGTTATATAAGGTTATTAAGATATATACATATATATTTATTATTAGCATATATATATATATATATATATATATATATATATATATATATATATACTACTAGCAGTAATGAAAAAATAATAATGAATGAGTGTGGGCTTGATGGTGCAAGAAGGAATAGGTATTTTGGGGATGAGGCCATTAGTAGAAGGAGGTAATGATAGAGTGAGAATGTTGAAGCAAAAGTAAATCTGCTGGTACATATGAAATTACCAAAAGAGATTATCAAGGTGTGAAATGGTGATAGATTGACGGAAGTTGTGGAACAAAGCTTTGCTATGGAGGTATAAAGTTCCAAGCTATTGAGGAGAGCAGTGGCCAGTACCCTTATATGCTGTAAGTGGGGATAAGGGTAACTGTAGGAATTATAAGGGAATTAGTTTATTGATTGTTGTAGTGAAGATATATGCTGGTATTTTGGTCGAAAGAGTGTGCCGAGTGACTGAAGGACTGGTTGGTGAAGAACAAGGTGCATTTAGAAGTGGTAGAGGATGTGTGGGTCAAATCTTTACATTGGTACAAATGATTGAAAAAATGAGAAAGAAGAAAAATAAATTGTATTTAGGTTTTATGGATTTGCAACAAGCGTATGATAGGATTAATATGGAAGCTCTATGGCAGGTGTTGGTGGTAGGTTCTGAATAGAATCAAAAGTATGTATAACGATAGTGAAGTGTGTGTAAGAATAAATGGAGTCGAAAGTGATTGTTTTAATATTAATAGCGGAGTGAAGCATAGATGTGTTATGTCTCCTTGGTTATTCAATTTGTATGTGGATGGGGTTATGAAAGAATTAGAAGTGGGGTGGCAAGGGATGGTGTTAGAATGATGGAGAATGAAAGAGAGTGGAGGGTGCCCTATCTTTTATATGCGAATGATTTAGTTTTGTGTGCGCGAATCTTAACAGAGTTTATAGGAATGGTAGAGAGATTTGACAGGGTGTGTAAAAGGAGTGGTTTGAAAGTAAACGTAAATAAGAGTAACGTTATGGTTGTGAGTGAGGATAGTCCTCGGTGTGAAGGTATGTTAGATGGTGAGCAGCTGGAACAAGTGTCTGAATTTAGATATTTAGGATATATGTTGGATGAAAAGGGAACGGATGATGCAGAGTGCAGTAAGAAAGTTGTGAATGGCAGGGAGGTGGCTGGTGCAATTAAATCTTTGGCGGATGTAAAGGTACTAAATCTTGAGTGCGCTAGGGTCTTACATGAGGGTATGTCTTTTTCTTGTTTTTTTTTTACTGTGAAAACCACCGTTCACGGGCAGAGCCCTAATCTAGAAGGGAGTGTGCTCAATTTTAAAGTCTGAGCAAGACGGAGCCAAGAAGAGAATATCTCACACTCACACGACCGACCAGTGACGAACCTGAGTCTCTCGCTTATTTGGGCGAGTGCTCTACCGCTGAGCTACCAGACGCTATTTTAATGCTTGATCCATTCCTTCTTGACCTATACGAGTCGACTTCGCCGAATGTCCATTCTTCTTATAATAAATAACTAAATCCAAAATAATGTTGGTCCATTTTTTACTAAATTTTATTATATCAAAAAGAAACCAAGAATTAAATTTTCTGCTCCTTCGTTAATTAAAAAACATTTTAATTTTGTTTAAATTTTATAAATTTTTTTATTTGTAATTCCTTTTTCTAAAAAGTTTTTGCCCAGTCTGATCAAATGTTCTCTCAGAAACCGTCTCCTTCCCCAGCACCTCAAAGTTCCAATCCCTCTTTGCCAGCTCTTGTGTTTCTTGGTTCTCTTCTCTAAATCCTTTCTTCTGAATCTTCCTTTTCTTTTTTTCCACCTTCTTCTTCTAGCAAGATTATATTTTGGAATAAGATGTATAGATCTAAAGTACAATGTGTTCAGATGGACAATCTTAGGGGCGTGTTAGGTGTGAGAAAATTGATAAAAAGGGGAATGAACGTATTGGAGAGTTTGTGGTGGTGTGAAGAAAAGGGGTGAATGTTGAGATGGTTTGGTCATGTGGAAAGGATGATGATAGTCGGTTGGTTAAGCGGATGTTAGCGGTGTGTGTGTATGTTGGGAATGGACCAGCTGGGAGATGGAAGAAAAAGTGGATTAAGTCAGTATAGGATTGCCTGGAGGAGAAAAATGTGAGTTTGGAAGAGGCGAGAAGAAAGGTGCATAATAGGAGTGAATGACGGGGTTTTGTAAGAGGGTATGGTTGTGGCCCACCTGAGTCAAGAGATTAACCCTACATTGACGAGATGCCATAGTGAGTGTCCGTCGCGGTTCCGTGAAGCTCTAGGGTGGATTTTCTGACTGCAATGAGTTCTCACTAAAAGGAAAAAGGGGGTGGGGGCTGGGCTTTCTCCCACCACTTTTCTGTTTTCGTGCATGCTACGCACCTTACCCCCAGCCTTGGGAAGAGAAGGTGGTTGATGAAGATGATGATGATAATGATATATATATATATATATATATATATTAGTAGAGGACATATATATATTATATATAGAGTATATATATATATATATATACAGCAGCACCTCGTATATATATAAGGTTATATATATATTTGTACAAAAGAAGGCCTTAAAATTAATATATATATATATGCTATTATGTAGTAAAGTGGGGGCACTTTGCCCCCCCCAAATCTTTGGCGAAATAAAATCATGAACCTTATATGTTTGCCAGACGACGTTTTTAAAGTTTTTTTAGTAGAAAAACTGAAAAAACATCAATCGATAGATAATGCAGTAGTTACTAATTACCAACGTATTATATTATTTTTTCTAAAGTTTTAGTGTGTGGGTTTTCGTTTTCATATTGGCTTAAGGTCAACTAACTTTGCGCTTTTATACAGCTGGATTCTCCTGACATTGTTCTCCCCCTAGAATCCAGTATGTCGATAGCATTTGGCGGCTGCCAAAGCCGTTAAATCAATCTCGGAAGTTGCGATACCCGTTGATATTCAGCAGCAGACAACACATTAAAAAAACACTTGCAGAAAATAAAAGAAAATATTAAAACAGCAATTTTGGAAGACCATAATTATATATACAGCAGCAGCAGCATACAGAGCAGAGTGAGGGTTATATATATATATATATATATATGTATATATATATAAAGGGAATAGTATATATATATATATATATGAGAAAGAGTACATATATATATTTATATTATATGGTATATATATATATATTTTTACCACTCAACCCGCCCCCCAAACGAAAACCTGCCTATTCATGTATATATATATATTACAGGAGAGCAGAGTAATATATATATATATGTTATTATTATATATATTAAGTTGGCTATTGCTGTTGTATATTGTTACATATATAGCAGCAGCAGTTGTATGGGTTGGGTTATTATTGTTGCTGCATATATGGCTATTATGATATACAATAAGGTATATATATATATAATTCATATGCCATATATAAGTTAATATTATATATATATATATATATATTAAGTTAAGTTACTATTATATTAGCAAAGTTATAAAGATAGCATATATACAGCAGCATATATATATGTATATATATATATAAATTTATATATATATATATACATATATATTATACATATATATATATATTATAGCAGCGTTATAGCAGGTTGTTGCTGGCTATTGGCTAAGTTACATATTGGTTATTGGCAGCGTATATTGTTATATTATATATTGTTAGTAGGCGGCGTATATATATATATATATATTATAATATGCAAATATATATATATATATATGGTTACTATATGGCTGGTTGGTGTTATATATATACAAGTTATTGTATTACTAAGTTACAAGGAGCAGTATATATGTATATATATATATATTAAGAGTGCAGTGCTAGCATATATATATATATATATTAGTTATATATATATATTACCATTTTTATGCAATTAAAGCTAAATTAGAAATGAAATTTCAGTTCCTTCCTTTCCAGGGGTTATATAACGCATACTGACCTCGTTCGATTTCTTCAACTTTTCAGTCCATGTCTATATTATATGTTCTTAAAGCATACTGCCTGTTCTGATTTTTTTTGATAATGAAGCCAGACACAAATGGTTATAGATTTTAGTTAAAGTGTCTAATTCAACATATTAAATTTATTAGTTATTAATAATAATAAGAGCAAAGAAACTCAGAAAGCATGTCTTGAGTAAAGCCTTACCGTATAAGATTTTAAAGTATTTCATGTTGCTCAATGTGGGATATTAAGCTCACATGACCAGTGCTTGTGTCATAAACGCAAAATAATTATTAGGCTATTCTCTCAAAGGATACTATAGATTGGGTAGATTTTTTAAAGTAATTTTTTTTTAGTTTCTGTGAAACACTCATAATACGACTCAATTTAAACTATAAACCTAAAATGTACAGAAATTATTAAAAGTCACTGTGGAAGAACATTTTCGTACTTTAATAAATAAAATAAAAACTGGTAATATTTACTCTAGCAAGGGGTAATAATTCAATTCCGATCAGTCAATCATTAAAAATACTCTATGGTTAATAGTCTGGCAGAACAGCTCCATCACCAATTTTTATAAATCACAACATAGGCTACTCTATAATAAGTGTTGTAATGAAATATAAAAATAAATGAGAAAATATGGAGTAATACTGACTTGAGTTCATTTAAATACTCTTATTAAAACTATAAATATTTAACCTCTACCAAAATGGCTTCAAAGTATTTGAAATTTTGTAATTAGGCTATGTAACTAATGTAGAAAAGTTTTAATTTAACTACATATTGGGAAAACTATAAACTTTTTAATTTATTAAAAATGAAGGTAAAAGTTTTTAGCGACAGTGTACACTTGAAATGTATAAGTGCTGGTTCAATAAAAATGGAGAAAAAAAGGGCTGTAATAGTGCACTAGTGAAAGAGGAGTCTCAACCCGATTTTTTAAAAAAACAAGAAATACTTCCTGCAATTTTACGTTAATAAAGAATAGTATAAATGCAATGGATGTCTCTTAGGAAAAAGTTATAGCTGGCAGTTAAAACTCCCATAAAGATTATATATATATATATATATATATAGTTATAAGAGTATATATATATATATATATATATAATATATAAATTTTTTTAAATCAAAGGATAGTATATATATATATAAGGTTGAGCAGCAGTATATATAAGGCATATACAGCAGGTGGCAGCAAGGTGGTTATATATATATATAAGTATATGTTATAAGCAGCAGACCGTTCAATGTATTCCTTTGTAAAAATACATTAGCTCAGTTAGAATTTGAAAACAAAAAGAAACAAGCCGTAGTAAGTTTGCGCCATATTTGGAGGTAGCGCTGTAACGTAGAATTGTATATGCCGCAAGCTAAGATGCAAATAGTGTGGTGCAGTCTTTTGAGAAATAGTTGTTGGAGTCGTCGTATCTGACTCTTGAGGAGCAGAGAGTTAAATTCGTTGCGAATATGAGTGGCTACGTACCAGTAGATATTTATTCTTTAACTGTGAAGTGACTTATTATTTTAACATTGATATTCTGTGAAGTGAAGTTTTCTTAGAAGATATTATTTCTCTAGCAAGTGAGAATTTGTATGTTTTGATATAAGCCGTAGGTATAATATTTATTTTCGTTCTAGAATGCTTATTTACTATACCGACGTGATAAACCGTTATTTCGGTGAAATCTATTTCGAAAGATTGTTATTTGCCGTAATTATTAAGTAAATAACGCTCATAAACGTTGCAAGGTCAATATTATTTAATGACTGATAATCGAGCAACTGATCGCACTGATCCTCAATGCTCTCATTCTACGAAATTATTATTTACTCAACTCTTGTAATTTGTCTACCAGATAATATATATTTTGATATATTTTATTCACAAGAAGAATCTATGTATAAAAGTAGAAATTAAGGATATGACATTGAATAATAACACATATTTATTTTACGAGGAAAATGAAATGTACTTTTATTGACAATATTTTATTAAAGAAAAAGGATATATAATATTTATATTCTATATGATATTTGATGAAGATAAAGTTATTTTTAGTAAAATTAAAACTTAACAAGAGTCTCATTTATGACCTGCTACTTCTTCTCTCTCCATTGATGTCTTGCTGTTATTTTCTTGAGATGATAGAAGCTATTCACTACAATTTCTCTGTCAATACTTTTGACCTGCATCTTCGTGTAAGGGGAAATCTGAAACACCCCATCGTAATTTGCGAAGAAGAAACACTGGAAAGAAAGTGTCGAAACGTGACTAGGACAGTTATTAAAGAAAGTATTGATCGTAACTAAGGACATTTATTAAAAAGTGGCTCAGTTTATGATTTTGATTCTCTTTTTGAAAAGAGTGGCGATCGTGGAAAAATTTTATATGTGGAATTTCTGTTGTCTCTGTCTGAAGAAAAGTCAGCCATCTTGGATTGTATGCTGTCTGAAGATTGTCAGGAAGCTACGAAATATTTCTTCATATTTGATTCTTCAATTGATCTTCAATTGATCTTCGAGATTCTTCAAAATTCTCCGACATTATTCATATGGTTTACCAGAAGATTTTTGCTGGAATAATTGGGTTTGTTGCCTAAATTGAGGTAAAAATAAAAAGTTTTCTCAAGGAAATTTATGTGAGTGTAGTTATTATTTTATGATTAAATATTTGGTAAAATATTAAAAATATTTTATAAAATAATTTATTTTCTCATATATTTATAAATAAAAGTATAAATAATACATTTTAAATAATTAAATATATTATATTATATATATTTAGTTATAAGTTAAAAGTTCGATTTCTATTGGTCAACGCATCATCTTCCCGATGACGTCACAAGATTTCTATGCTAGCCTCCAAACAGATCTATTTAATCAGATGTCTGTCTCATAATATTCAAACATTTAAATACTTATATTTATTTATATTTAAAATTTTAAATATAAATACATTCTTGAATACATGTTTGGAAACAAAAAGTAGTAGATTTTGGCGTATTTATTTTCTTGTTGTCAATTATTTAACTGTAAAAATATTTGTTTCATTATTTCTTAGCATACACTGAAACAGGAAGTAGAAAGTTCGAGAGTAGATTTTCGTACTCCATATTTTCAATAGCTGCATTGAAATCATCTGTGTCAAAATTGAATGACGCATTTTCTTTATTAGTTTATATAATATTAAAATATTATTAATATTTTTCATAAGTTAAATTTTGTAAAACTTATTTCTTATATATAGGCATACAAAATATTTCTTTTTTTATATTTTCTGTTATATACTCTGACTTTTCCAAACAAGGTTTTAAATATATAGCAGCATATATATTACAGCAGTACAGCAGCAGCATATACAAGGTTGCTAAGGCGGTATATAAGGCGTTATGGGTAGTTATATATATATATATATATATATATATATTATATATAAATAACTTGTATGCCACGTGCATTAGATGGATCAATCTCTTTGTATAAAGAGATAGAAGAGGGATTATTTTGCTTCTTTTTCTGTACATTCACCAACGAATGTGATATATGTGAAGTTGATTTTCAGATATATTTTTCTTCCTGTCTGACTCAAAAACGCAAGAGAAATTACTTGAGCAACTCAAATTTAAAAAAAAAAAAAATTATTATTATTATAGCCCGACGGGGTAAGAGTTGAATGGTTGGTTTATGGGGGAAGTATAAAAATTCAATTTTCAACTTGAAGGAAACATGATATTTGAAAAGTTAAACCTGGGTTTGTTAGCTCATTTCTTATACTAATAAATATATTATTATCATTTAACTCTGAAATGCAAAAGTAGTGCCTGACAAAGTAGCATGCTATAGAAATGGAGGGGGAAAATCTCGATTTCAACTCGGACATTTAAATAAGGAATAAAGGTCTACAGACCAAACTAATGAGTTTTGAAACCAAACCGGGGAAATGGAAAGGTTGGGGTACCCCCAATTGACCATTAACAGCTTGAGTTTCTATTACTTCCCTAAAAAAATTATAATGGGGATACTCACACTTAGTATCTTTTTTTTTTGGGGTAAGAATGGATTGGTATTTGTTCCATTTTTTATCAAAAATTTTTTCCCCTCCAAAAATTCTTTAAAATTAATAAGGTATAGGGTTAAGTTATTATATATGATATATATATATCTTATTATATATATATTGTTTATGTATATATGATCCTAAATTCTGTGCAATAATTGGTTTGCCATTTCAAAAAGTGCTTTTTCCATTTTTCCTTATATTTTGATTTCACCCCAAAATTTTTTGGACCGCGTGTGAATGGTGGTATTTTTCTGGGGCTGAACGGCACAGTCATTAAATCCAATGGCTCAGCCGATGCGACGTGTGTTCCTGCGCAAAAATAGTAAAATTGTTATATATATATATGTATATAGTTATATATGCTGTATATGTAACCTACCCGTGTACAATTATTTTGGTACAATAAAGTGCTTTTCCATTCTTCCCCCTTGTGTTTTCATTCTCACCCCAGAATGGAGAAAAATTGGAAAGTCAGTTTCTTTGAATAATAACTTTTTTAAAGAATAGTAAAGATAAAATTTTTACAGTCAATATAGAGCATCATTAGCCTTATATTTTCATGTATTGAACATATCAGTAACATTAACGGTTTTAGTGATATGACCTTAAAAGTCAAATCCTTCCATTCTTACCCCGTCGGGCTATATATTTTTTTTTTATAAAGTGTGGCTGTATCATTTTTCGGGAGGTATGTATGTGTGTGCGTGCGCAGTGGGGTAAAATTCCCCATCCATGAACCAGCGCCAGTTTATCGGTATGTGGATTTAGGGAGTATTTTTTTCTTTTCTTTTCACTTCTGATCGAAATTCTCCAAATTATATATATATAGATAGATATATATATATAAATCATTTCTTTATTTTTTATTATTGATATTATTTTTCAATGTGTATTAACAATTTTTAATATTTTTGAGGTACTGCAAGCACGAAGAGAAAAGAAAAAAATATTTTTGAAAATTCTCCAAGACTCAACCGAGAAATTTGACCATATTTTTGGAGTGAAAGAAAAATTGCTGGATACCGCAAGAGGATAGGTTCAGGGTTAATTATTTATTTATTTATTTATTTATTCTTAAATTTTATGATTAAGAATATATTTTTTTTTTTTCATTTGAAGAAAAAAGTCTTCACATTCATCAAAAATACGAATAGATACTTCTGGACATTCCATCTATCCATATTACATTTCTGGTTTGAGTAAGTTTATTCTGGTCCAAATTTTTGGTATTTTACAATTTTTTTTTTTTTTTATAATATATTATTTTCCTAGTTTTCATATTTCTTCCTTTATATTTTATTCCTTCTATGCCGTCCGACGACGAAGAGAGTGTAAAATTAAACGAGGACGAATCCATTAAAACTCCTATCGACGAGTCAAATCCGATTGCCGGAGACTCGAGTCAAAATCTTGCTTCTTCCGTTTGGATACTTTCCCCTTTAACTATGTCTAGACCTATTTTAAATATAGACCGTCTCTCCCACTCCTCCTGGAAGTCAAAACATCCCATTACTCATTGGTTTTGTTGACAATTCTTGGAAAGGAAGCCTCAGCGATTGGTTTTCGTCAATAGAATTGTATTTTCAAGTGATGAAGGTATTGAATCCGAGCACGTGAGGGCCACTGCATACGTTCGTTTTGAACATTCGAGAAGCGTAACGTTGGTTTTATAGCCCAACCCCTGGAACTAAAGAATCCGGAATCTTGGAAGAGTTCAAACTGAACTGTCGCTCATTTTAAATCTGATGAGTTCAAAAAGTTCTTTGAAGCCTTCAACGAACACTCAGCTATTGAATGTGGAGCAATAAATCATTACTGGAGTCGCCATTGATGCACACAGAGAAAGCATTGCAAATATTTATCGACTTATCTTCTTTAATTCACGATGTCAAATTTACAGATGAACAAAGACGTTTACTTTTGTTTTCAACTTTGTATGCTAATACAAAACCGCAACTCCAACGTATTATACACGAGGAATTTGATATACAGAACACAATACCTAGACAGGTACAGGCTTATTTAAAGAAAAACCATGTTCTTAATGATGGTAAAATCTCTTCCGCCACAGGTAAAAACTCTTATCAAACTTCTAATGTTCCAATTTACTCTACGCATGCTGAAAAAGGTGCTGCTCAACAGTCATTTTCTCAGGCTTATAACACGAAAAGTATGCCTAAATCTTCAAGTTTTTCTAATAATTCTCATCATTTTGTATCAAATAATCAACCTAAACGTAAAGTTCTCTTTTGTAAATCTTGTGAAAATCATGGGCATCCAACTTCAAAATGTATATTTCGCCCCCATTTTGCACAATGTGCCAGAAAAGTCATGCACGTGGGACGCAAAGTAGGTGCAAGGGAACTATGTGGGAACCTTTCTCTCCTGAAGGATTGAAGAGGGTAAGCAATATAATCAAATCTGAGCAGAATAATATGCTCCAAATCATTCTGCAAATCACCATTCACCTCACCCAGCTCGCACCACTGGCTGTAAATTCAGGCACGTTCAAACCGTCAAACTCAAACTGACAGAGGTCAAAATGGAGCCCTAAAAGGAACTTGAAATGCACATTTATTGTCTATGACTTGACAAATAAGTACATAGCACAGGTGGTCAATAAATCTCAAAATAATTATTCAAATCATTATTTTTCCGCCCCGCCAAAATGCGAAAACAGTAAAAGTGGTAGAATGTCACCGCATCCATCGCATTTTGAAAATGAAAGTTTTGATGTAAAGGTAAGTTGTTTGGATCCAAATTATGTTCCAATTGCAAGTTTAGATAGCAAATATGAGAATAATAAGCCAAAAAGGCATGAATTTTATTTAAATAGTTCATTTTCTCCGCCTTCAAATCAGTCAAGACACACGTCAAATTTCCGTGTTTGTCCGCATTCAAGTTTCGTCGAAGTCAAATTCATATTATGATTCAAATTTTTGGAAAAGGGAACGAGTTTAATGTCTCGAGATGTCGTTATTAACCCTTTAGAGACAAATTTTATATATCCGAATACGAAAATGTCAAATGTGTACTTCGTAAACGATGATCCAATTATTGGCAAAAGTTATTATCTTAGTGTCAAGCTCACAGTTGAATACAAGTTTATTTATGAGCTTTCTTCTTTTTTAGATTTGGGTAGTAGTATTTCTTTGATACGTTTTCAAGTGTTTGAGAAACTTCGTAAGTTGTATCCACTCAAATTGAAGGATAACAATATCGTTATGAGATCAATTTCGGGTAACGACAAAAATTTAGGGAGAGTGAAACTCCAGTTGGATTTAAATGATCAATTGTTCAATATTCATCTCATTGTTGTAGATAATGATTGTGTTTTTAAAGGTCAGATGCTTTTAGGTACTGATGTGTTAGGTGTTATTCCTGCTGTATTCGATTTTCGTAATGAATATTTATTTATAGAGGGAAAAACAGGTTTTCTCGGTAAACCTCTCGTCTTCTGGTAGGCTGGGATCCAATATAATTCACGATCCAAAAAACAAGTTCTAATTTATGGACAATAAATTCATAGAAGTTATATTTCTGACGACAGCAGCTCCATTGTGCAAATTCTTTTTCACTTTGTCTCATCTCACTTTTTTGAGAATGCGATTCTTTTCAGCCATTACGAACCCTTGTGATATTTGGATGAGCAAAGTTGAGTGATTTGTCTAATGGTGATATGTTACATTTCTAATGCTATTCAAAGAATGTTGGTCCTATGGAATGTCAGCTTCTTAAAGTCGGAACATTTCCTCCGGAAAATACATATCTCGTGTCAGATAAAAATTGTGTTTCAAATATATTGTTTGGAGACGTTATAGAAAGTAAACTAGGTATTTAATAAATTGTATGAATTTTGCTCAACCTCGATCGTGTTTGATGTGAAATTTGTTTGTCATGGGCAAATTTCTGCAGCATTAGATATAAAGCTGCTCTGCAGTGTAATGTATTAAGATAGATCTATCTCTGTGTGGTCTTTCCATTCTGAACTTCGAATACTTATAAAGAGAGCTCCCTGCTGCCCGAAATCGTGACCAAAGGAAGTTGATTTAGTGGTGCTTCTCTCAGATGGTTCACAATTAGAACCAAAATTTCATTTTGTCTAAATCAACCAAGGAAGCTGATTTAATAGTGCTTCAGGATGTCCTTATGGAAAATTCAAGCTCGAATTAACCCCTGATTCCCCCCGTTATATTTTTACTGCAAACTATAATTTACCTCACAAGTTTCAAGCAGATATAGACGAATGGGTTAATGACTGTATACTGAAACAATACATTGAACCTTCTGATTCTCCGCACAGTAGTCCCCTACTGGTGATTCCAAAACGAAATAGTGCCCGACCTCGTATTGTTTTAGATTATAGGAAACTCAACAAATATATAATTCCTATTCAGTTTCCTATACCTAGGATTGATGACACGTTGTCTAAACTAGGCCAATCTAACGTTTATAGTTCTCTGGATTTATTAAATGGTTACTATAATATAGAAGTCTCGGCAGAGAGTCGTCCTTATCTCGCTTTTTCGACTCATAGAGGTCATTATCAACCGCGTGTCCTACCAATGGGTATACGTACAGCACCAAACATTTTTTGTAAATTAATGGAAGCTTCTTTGTCACATTTATTAGGTATTCATGCTTTAATATATTTAGATGATATCATTGTATTTTCGAAAGACATAAATTCACATTATGAAAGTCTTACTCTTGTATTCAAAGCACTTAGAAATGCTAAACTGAAAGTGAAGTTAAGCAAACTTTTTTAAACGTTCTTTAGTGTATCTCGGTTTTCTTGTAAGTTCTAAGGGATTATCAGCCGATCCAACCAAGCTTCAAGCTTTGAAAACTTTTCCTATTCCCACGGATGTCTCATCCGCGCGTTCTTTTATTGGATTTACATCTTATTTTCGAAACTTAGTCCCCATGTTTAGTGTTATAGCTCATCCAATTACTTCTTTATTTCGAAAGAATGTTCCGTTTGTGTGGTCTTTTGAGCAACAAAAAGCTTTTGACACCCTCAAACAGAAGCTTATAGTGGAACCGATTTTACAGTTTCCAGATTTCTCTAAAGAGTTTTTGATTTCAACAGATGCGAGTGTTGTGGGTCTTGGAGCGGTATTAGCTCAAAAAGATTCAAATGGAAATAATAAACCCGTTTCTTTCGCATCAAGAATGCTTAGCAAGGCAGAAAGGAATTATTCAGTTATAGAGTTAGAATCGCTGGCTGTAACGTGGGCACTTAATAAATTCAGAAATATTGTTTATGGTTATCAGATTAAAATTTTTACTGATCATAAACCTCTTGTATCAATTTTTAAAAATAAGGACTTGAACCACAAATTAGCAAGGTGGGCTATTAAGGTGAATGATTTTAATCCTGAGTTTGTATATATTGAGGGAAGAAAGAATGTCTGTGCAGACTATTTTTCTCGTCATCCCCCCCCTCCTCCTGTCTCAGATAGTACAGTTTTCAATGTTGTTTCTCTTATTGAAAATAAGAAATTATTCAATCTCACGTCCGATGTTTTGAAGTCTGAACAAGAAAAATGTCCAAGACTTGGTCCGATTATCAAATTTATAAAGGAAAACGGTAATACTTATTGTTTTCCCCATGCATATATAAAAGATATTTTATATTATGTCACAAAAGAAATGAAGTATTTAATTGAAATACCTGAATCATTGGTGTATACTGTTCTCAATATTAATCATTGCGCTCTGGGTTCTGGTCATCTTGGTCATATCAGAACAGAGAAAAGAATAAAAGAAGGTACTATTTCCAAATATGTCCAAATTAGTTTTTCAGTTTTGTAGGGAGTGTCCGTCATGTTTGAATGTTAAGGGGAACATCCCAAAACGAGCCCCCATTTTCAAGTATCCCATTCCTTATGCTCCGTTCAGTAGAATTCATACTGATATCTTAGGTCCACTTCCGACATGCCGAAAGACTGGTGCAAAGTATATTTTGGTTTTCAAGGACTCCTTGACAAGGTATGTTGAACTTTGTCCAATCCCCTCACGTAGCGGTGTCCATATCGCAAACGCTTTGTTACACAGAGTCATCGTAAGGCATAGCTGTCCATCTGTTTTAATTAGTGACAATGCTATGGAATATGTGTCTTCTTTCTTCAAACAATTGTGTAAATTATGGAAGATTAATAAAGTAGAGATCAGCGTTAGGAGCCCCTCTGCAAATAGCAATGTAGAAAGAACAAACTTACAAATAGAAAACTATCTGCGTCACTATATAAATAAGAAAGGTGATGATTGGGTATCTTTTCTTCCTTTTGTTCAACTTTGTATAAATTCTTCTTTTAATGAAACAATAGGCGAAACGCCGCACTACGTTTTGCACGGATACTGTAAAAAATTGCCGTATGATATAGACAATTATATCACCCCATTTTCTCATCCTGACAAAGAATATTGTCCTACTCATGAAGATCTTAAAGATCTTACCATTAGAACTAATCTTATTCGAGAAATTGCCAAAGAAAATTTGGAGAATGAAACTCAAAAATTCGTAAATAGACAACGCAATAAAGCTTTAGAACGAAACATAGAGATAGGTTGTAGAGTTTATATTTTAGCTATTAAACCTATTGGTCTGCCTAAGAAACTTGCGAAGCGTTGGCAAGGTCCGTACAGAGTTATAGGGATTTTAGGGCGCAACCGTTTTATATTACAATGTCTTAACTCTGGTCGCGAAATCGCTGTACATAGTGATAATTTTAAGGTCGTGGCAGAGCCGATTATAAATGATAACCCCCCTGTAAATCATAAGTCTTCTTCTACTAATCTTAAGTATTCTAAAAAGGTTTATTTTAATAAGGATAAAAATGATGGTAACGAACAGATAGATTCGTGTGATGAGTCAGAAGATGAAGTTGAAAATGTCATTTTTCCAAATCAATACACACGAAATTTGCATAAAGATTCTAATGTTGTTCCTCCAAATAATGATTCAAATTATTCAAATCCGTCGTTTAGAGATCCTATAAAAAGGAATTCCATTCCAAATCTTTCAAATTCTAAAGTACAAAACAGTCAAAATGATCAAACTTTTAATTCTGAAAGTACTACGAATTCTCCGTTTTCAGGTTTTCGTGATTCAAATGAAAGTTCAAATAATATAAGTTCGAATAGGTCAAGGTCAGAATCTGATAATATCGATAGTTCCGATCATTCCGATGAAAGTTATCATCCACATCAGCATTACCGAGGTCCTAGGGTCCAATCTCCTAAAATTCTTCGTTCAGGTAGAAAACTATTGCCGATGCATAGTACACCTCGTAATGATGATTCGCTCAATCTTCCTTCTTGTTCTCATGACCGAAATAATATGTCTTTTTCAGAGTAATGTTTTCTTGTTCAAGGGTATTCTGTTCTTGTTCTTATATTCTGTTCTAACTTGGTTACATTAAGTAAATGGTTGGATGGAATGTAAAGAAGTGTTTGTAGTATGTATATATTATATTTTTTTTTATCTATTTTATCATAAGAACCCTTGACAGTCCTGTACATAAATCCAAATTATGGAAAAGATTTTCGGTGAGTCGGGAAGAGAATTGGAAAAATATTTTTTTATGATAATATATTATTTATTAGTTCAATGTAAATAAAATGTCTATAATAGTATTTATTTCCTTTTGTTTTTATGTAACTCATTTGTGTTCAAACGAGTAGTAATTTTTAAGAATGTCAATAGCTAGGAAGGGGAGTTTTCTATACCGTTCCAATGTATTCCTTTGTAAAAATACATTAGCTCAGTTAGAATTTCTAGAAAAACAAAAAGAAATGTCAGTAGTAGTTTTTGTTTACATTTAGAGTAGCGCTGCAACGAGAATTGTATATAGTTGCAAGCGAAGATAAATAGTGAGTAGTCTTTGAGAGCGAGTTGTTGGAGTCAGTCGTATCGTTGACTTGAGGAGTAGAGAGTTAAATTCTGTTGTTTAGCCGATTGAGTGGCTACGGTACTGTGATATTTATTCTTAACTGTGAAGTGACTTATTATTTTAACATTGATATTCTGTGAAGTGAAGTTTTCTTAGAAGATATTTATTTCTCTAGCAAGTGAGAATTTTGTATGTTTTAGATAATATTAGAAGAATATTTATTTGTTCGTAAATGCTTATTTACTATACTCGACGATAAACTGTTATTTGGTGAAATCTATTTGAAAGATTATTATTTGTTAACTTCGTGAAGAATATTTTTGTAAAGAAAAACGTTCAATAAATATTGCTGTATCAATATTTATTTAAAGACTAATGTATCGTGAGTATCGATTTCATGTCAACTCTCTCCTCAATGCTCTCATTCTACGAAATTATTATTTACTCAACTTTTGTAATTTGTCTACCAGATAATATATATTTTGATATATTTTATTCACAAGAAGAATCTATGTATATAAGTAGAAATTAAGGATATGACATTGAATAGTAACACATATTTATTTTACGAGGAAAATGAAATGTACTTTTATTGACAATATTTTATTAAAGAAAAAGGATATATAATATTTATATTCTATATGATATTTGATGAAGATAAAGTTATTTTTAGTAAAATTAAAACTTAACAAGAGTCTCATTTATGACCTGCTACTTTCTCTCTCTCCATTGATGTCTTGCTGTTATTTTCTTGAGATGATAGAAAGCTATTCACTACAATTTCTCTGTCAATACTTTTGACCTGCATCTTCGTGTAAAGGGGAAAATCTGAAACACCCCATCGGTGTAATTCTGCAGAAGAAGAAACACTGGAAATATATATATATATATATATATATAATATATATATATATATAATATATATTATATTATATATATAATATATTATATAATATATATATTTATATATATATATATATATATATATATATATATAATATATATATATATATATATTATATATATATATATATATATATAGCTATAATATATATATATATAATATAATTATATATAATATATATATATATATATATTATATAATATTATATATATTATATATAAATATATATATATTTAATATATATTCTATATTATATATATATATATATATATTATATATTATATATATATATATATATATATATATATATACTGTAAAAAAGGTAAATATTACATAAAAAGAAAAAGGAGAGATTTATGCTAGTCTTTAGGAAAAAGTTATAGCCTCTCAAAGTTATTAAATATCCCATAGGCTTTATAAAAAATTAGTGGGCCTCATGCTCGTTTTAGGGCTATCCTAGTTCATTATGATAAGATTTGTTAAGTGTACATAGATTTTCTCTGTGTATATCTAACAAAATATCATACTGAACTAGAGAGCTGAAAAAGAGACAACCTGGATGGGTCAAAATGGAAACAATCTATTGGAGTTTTAACACTTCGAGCTGTAACTTTTTCTAAAGAGACAGCCACATTTAGTTTTTTATTCCCTTATTATTTTTTTAGAGTATATCCTGAGATTTTTATAAAAATCTGGGGTGAAGCCCCTCTGCGCTACTATTACTAAAAAGCAGGGTTCGCACGATTGGGGACAATCGGATTGTCCCCAATGGGTTTTTTCAGAAAAACCCACACTTGAAAAAACCCTGAAAAACCCAAATATATGTTTTCTTAAAAAAAAAATTTTAGAAGAAATAAGGAAAATGCTTTTTTTTTTAAAAAGTTAAATTTTTATAATCATAAAGATATACCGTTGCCTCCATTTTATCAATAATTAATAAATATTTTAATACCTAACAAATTTTTCAGTTTGGTGTTTTAATTTTGAATTACGTTGCTGAAGGAAGAAAGTGCTATATTATTGACAAGCTTGCTGGCCTTTTGTACACCAAGCCTGTTTCTTAGCTTAGACCAGATATGGCCAAATGTCGAGAACACCCTTTCAATAGAGGCAGAACTTGGTGGACAGCTTAAAAGATCTGAGCAGAATATGCAGAATCTCTGGCAAGAAGATTGTTTTTTTGATGTTCGTTTTTCCATAATTTTCCACCATTTTGGAGGACAAAAAAAAAACCTGAAAAACCCAAATTTGGGTTTTTTTCAAAAAAAATATAGAAAAATAAGAAAGTTTTTTTTTTTTAAAAGATAATTGGAAATTAAACCTATACATTTCCTTTAATTTTAATTTCATTCAAAAAATTTAATTCGCTAAATTATTTATTTTGGTGTTCATTTGGAATCAACACCTCATTTATTAAGAAATTTATATATTTTGACAAGCGCTGGCCTTTTGTACACCAAGCCTGTTTCTTAGCTTAGACCAGATATGGCCAAATGTCGAGAACACCCTTTCAATAGAAGCAGAACTTGGTGGACAGCTTAAAAGATCTGAGCAGAATATGCAGAATTCTTTTGGCAAGAGATTGTTTTTTTATGTTCGTTTTTCCATAAATTTTCCACCATTTTGAAGGACAAAAAAAACCCTGAAAAAACACTCAAATTTGGGTTTTTTCAAAAAAAATTATAGAAAAATAGAAAGTTTTTTTTAAAAGAGGTTAATTTGGAAATTAAAACCATATACATTTTCCTTTAAATTTTAATTCATTCAAAAAATTTTTAATTCCCTAACAAATTATTTATTTTGGTGTTTCATTTGGAATCACCTTCATTTATTAAGAAATTTATATATTTTGACAAGCTTGCTGGTCTTTTGTACACCAAGCCTGTTTCTTAGCTTAGACCAGATATGGCCAAATGTCGAGAACACCCTTTCAATAGAGGCAGAACTTGGTGGACAGCTTAAAAGATCTGAGCAGAATATGCAGAATCCTTTTGGCAAGAGATTGTTTTTTGATGTTCGTTTTTCCATAATTTTCCACCATTTTGAAGGACAAAAAAAAACCCTGAAAAAACCCAAATTTGGGTTTTTTCAAAAAAAAATTATAGAAAAATAAGAAAATGTTTTTTTTTTAAAGAGTTAATTTGGAAATTAAAACCATATACATTTTCCTTTAAATTTTAATTCATTCAAAAAAATTTTAATTCCCTAACAAATTATTTATTTTGGTGTTTCATTTGGAATCACCTTCATTTATTAAGAAATTTATATATTTTGACAAGCTTGCTGGTCTTTTGTACACCAAGCCTGTTTCTTAGCTTAGACCAGATATGGCCAAATGTCGAGAACACCCTTTCAATAGAGGCAGAACTTGGTGGACAGCTTAAAAGATCTGAGCAGAATATGCAGAATCCTTTTGGCAAGAGATTGTTTTTTGATGTTTGTTTTTCCATAATTTTCCACCATTTTGAAGGACAAGATTTATATGTTCTTAATAAAGTTTCATCGAACATATTCAAAAAAAAAATTATAGAAAAATAAGAAAATGTTTTTTTTTTTTAAAAGAGTTAATTTGGAAATTAAAACCATATACATTTTCCTTTAAATTTTAATTCATTCAAAAAAATTTTAATTCCCTAACAAAATTATTTATTTTGGTGTTTCATTTGGAATCACCTTCATTTATTAAGAAATTTATATATTTTGACAAGCTTGCTGGCCTTTTGTACACCAAGCCTGTTTCTTAGCTTAGACCAGATATGGCCAAATGTCAAGAACACCCTTTCAATAGAGGCAGAACTTGGTGGACAGCTTAAAAGATCTGAGCAGAATATGCAGAATCCTTTTGGCAAGAGATTGTTTTTTGATGTTCGTTTTTCCATAATTTTCCACCATTTTGAAGGACAAGATTTATATGTTCTTAATAAAGTTTCATCGAACATAGAGGATGGAAAAAAAACTGTTATCTTTAATAGCAAATGCCATGAAAGGTGCGAAATATTCATGGTTGTATAACTTCAACCAGGATTCAGCTTCATCTTGCTGCTGACTGGAATAAATTCAGGATCCTAAAAGAGAAAATATGATTAATATATATATATATATATATATATATATTATATATATATATATATATATATATATATATATATATATATATATATATATATATAATATATAAATATATATATAATTATGGGATTATATGTATTTCATTAACAGCAAAATATCATTTTTTCAATCCAATATCTCAAAAACACTGGTTATCTATAGGTTTATTATAAATGTATTTCAGCTTAAATTTCATTACATACCCATTATGTTAGGATCCAGAAGGTTGGCTACATAAAAGAATGGTTCTAAAGCATCCTCCATTCGTTTCTTTACATTTGCTTTGTAGGCAGTTAAATTTCCGGATAACTTCCGGATAACATTGGCATTTTTTAAAAAAAAATTTTAATTTTTTTTAGATTATATATTTATAATATAATTTTAAAACATAAAAGTAAACTGAAAATATATATATATATATAATATATATAATAATATATATATATATAATATATATATATATATATATAATATATATATATATATATATATATATATATTATATTATATATATATATATAATATACTATATATACTAGTAAATGAGTTAACTCATTTTTCAAATCTGTGCAAAAAATCTCTGAAAAAACTGAAAACCCAAAATCCTGGTTTTTTCTGTCTTTTTTTCTGAAAAAACCCGAAAAAACCCTGGGTCGTTGGGTTTTTTCGAAAAAACCCATTTTTTGGCAAACCCTGCTAAAAAGGCAATTAATTTCTACTCTTTAAGTATAACCTTTGAACATTAGGAACATTAAGGAACATTAGGAATAAGAGACATAAAAATAAGCACCATGGCGCTATCGAGCTGTCCAGTCAACCAAACTTTACCCAACATCATGGCCTCATCGGCAAATCCACAAGCACCTAGGTTGTCATTTGTTGTAAAACTACAAATCCACCAATTTGGCTTAGTCAAAACTAATGATATATAAATATGATACCCAAACCATCCACATGCATTAATAACTAAGTTATGGGTCACACATGCCATCTAACAATAACTCCTATAACTAAAAACCCGCCAATTGGCTTTGTCATTATATTATATGATGACCCAACCATCATAAAAACGAATCTTAGACCGTTTCTTTAAATGTTGCAATGAGTCACCACTCAGACAACCTCCTTGGCAACTATTCCAAATTTAACAACCTATTACTGAATCATGCTCTTCTTATATCAAGATGGGCATGCTTTCGTTCTTATTCTCTATTATGCCCCTGGTCACCTGTCCATGTTTCTACTATGAAAAAATTTATTGGTCCTATATTATCAATAGATGTAATATTTTGTAACTTGATCATGTCCCCTCTGAGAAAACGCTTTCTACCAGAAAACTTCCTAACTCCTTCACCCTCCTAAAATATCTTACCCTCAAACCCAGAAATAATCCTTGTTGCTCTATCGTTGCACCTCTCTAGCATATCTAAGTCTTTCTTTAAATAAGGGCCCAAACTTGTGCACAATTTTGTGTACAATACTCTATTACTGGCCTAACATAGCTATTGATAACAGTTTACTTATTACTTCCTTGCTCTTGTAAACAAAATTGCGATTTATTAGGCCCAGCATCTGTAGCTTTATTTCTAGCTTCAAAACACTGATTAGCTACTTTCAAAATTTGCTTTATATATACACCTAAATCTGTTTTCTTGGTCCACAGACTCAGCCACTCCCCATTCATTATCGTAGTAAACACTTTTATTTGAGTAACAGGTGAAGAAACCTTACACTTTTTACTATTAAAATTCATTTGCAACTTATCTGCCCACCCAAAGGAAGTCTTATCGAGATGTCATTTTTGAATCTTTTATGCATCTTCACTATTCCTAACTGCGGTGGCCACTTTAGTACATCTGCAAAACTTAGAAACCTTGCATTTAAGTCCCTGGTCGAAATCATTTATATATATGAGGAAAATAGTGGCCCCAGCACTGAAACCCTGTGGGAACCCCAAACACTTTTTTTTCCTTTTCAAAAACTATTTTTCCCCCATGATGATTTATTCCATTAGTTGTACATCCACTGTTTTCTAACATTTCGCAACGCACTCTTTAAATCCACCATGTACACTCCACTAACCACATGCATAAACTTTTTCATCAGCCTTATGTGGGGAACCTTAATCAAAAGCTTTACTAAAGTCTAAATACAATATCAACTGGATCTCCTTCGGTCATGCAGTCAGTAATGTATTCATAAATTCTTAAAAGTTTTGTCTGACATGACCTACCTTTTTGAAACCGTGCTGGGAGTCAAACAATACTTGTTATCTCCTAAATATTTCTCTATATGACATTTTAGTAACTTTTCAGAACCTTTACAACCAGAGATGTTTAAGCTACTGGCCTATAATTTCCAAATCTTCCTTACTACCCTTTTCCTTTAAATAGGCACAACATATGCCATTTTCAGTCATCTGGTACCTCACAAATATTATAGAATCGCTAAAAAAATCAAATACAGTGTCCTTGTGCAATGCTGATTCCCTCTTTCAAGAATTTACCATATATCCCATCAGGCCCTGCAGCTTTACTTGGATCTATGTCTAATAAACGTTTAATATCTTTTATGTCAAATTCAAATTCTGTAAGTCTTATTTGTTACATGCATACAGAACTATTAGTTTCCAAACTATTATCTAATCTTTCCTCGGTAAACACTGAAGCAAAATAGAGCATTGAAAATGTTGACCAACTCTTATCTGAACTCACTAAATTTCATCAATTTAATTGGACCAATTGTCCTATTCTTACTTTTTAAAGGTAGAAAATGCTAAAAAACTTCTTAAGATTATTATTGCAATTCTTGCTTAATAAAGAACGAACGACGCTCTCTTTGCCTTTCTTATTGACTGTTAAGTTCGTTTCTTTTTTCCTATAATTTTTCTAAATATCTTCCCTATTACTACCTTGAATATTTTAAAACATCTATGCTTTTTCATTATTTTATCTCTTATCTCTCTATCCACCAAAGCAGGGTTTTCTCTTTGCCACCCCTAATGGTGTTTATCTAAAACATACTGAACTGGAATATTCATTAAAATTTGCTTAAAATGTCCACATGATAAAACAGTTTGGTCTTTAACTCTTTATTTATATCAGTTATACTAAGCATGTCACGTAATTTGGTAAAATCACCATTTCGGAAATCCTAAGATGCCTTTCCTATTATCTTGCCAATTAGGCCAGTCACATAAATAAGTTAGATTTAATATAAACTGTGATATCTGGGCCAAATTGCAAGTTAATAAGGAAAGGATCTTAGATTTCGCAAATGGTGATTTTACCAAATTACGTGACATGCTTAGTATAACTGACTGGGAATATGAAGAGTTTAAAAGACGCATAAACTGTTTTATCATGTGGAAACATTTCTAAGCAAATTTTAATGAATATTCAGTCAGTATGTTTTTAAGATAAACCCATTAGGGTCGCAAGAGAAACCTGTTGGTGAATAGAGAGTAAGAGATAAAATTAAATGAAGCATAGATGTTTTAAAATATCAAGGGTAGAAGGGAATATGATAGAAAAATACGGCAAAATTAGAAACAAACTTAACCAGTCAACAAGAAAGGCAAGAGAGAGGCAGGAAATTAATTTTCCATGGAAATAAAATAAAGATCTGACTTACTTTTTTAGTTTTTATAATGTAAAAGTAAGAATAAGGACTATTGTCAATCATAATTGGTGAACTTTAGTGAGTCCAGATAAGGAGTTGGTCAACATTTTCATGCTTATTTTGGAAAAGTGGGTAATAATTTAAGATTAGAAAATAGTTTTGAGACTAGTAGTTCTATGTATGCATGTAACTATAGAGTTACAGAATTTGATTTGACTTAAAAGATATTAAACGTTATTAGACATATTGATCCAGGTAAAGCTGCAGGGGCTGATATAAATGGTAGAATTCTGAAAGAGGGTAGTATCACATGCAAAGGCACTGTATTTGATTTTTAGCGATCTATAACATTTGGTGAGGTACCAGATGACTGGAAAACGGCATATGTTGTGCCTATTTATAAGAAAGGTAGTAAGGAAGATTTGGGAAATTATAGGCCAGTTAGCTTAACATCTCTGGTTGTAAAGGTTCTGGAAAAGTTACTAAAATGTCATATAGAGAAATATTTTAGAAAATAACAAGGTATTGTATGACTCCCAGCACGGTTTCAGACAGGGTAGTCATGTCAGACAAACCTTTAGAATTTTATGGTACATTACTGACTGGCATTGACCGAGGAGATCCAGTGGATATTGTATATTTAGACTTTCAGTAAAGCTTTTGATAAGGTTCCCCACATAAGGCGGTGAAAAAGTTTTTGCAATGTGGTATAGGTGGAGTGGTACATGGTTGGATAAAACGAGTGGTTGCGAAATAGAAACAGTGTGTACAACTAAATGGGAATAAATCATCATGAGAAATAGTGAAGAGTGGTGTCCCACAGGGTTCAGTGCTGGGGCCACTATTGTTCCTCATATATATAAATGATTTAGACAGGGACTTAAATGCAAGGTTTTTAAGTTTGCAGATGATACCAAAGTGGCCACCTCAGTTAGTGAATAGTGAAGGATGCATAAAGATTCAAAAGGATCTTATAAACTTCTTGGTGGGCAGATAAGTGGCAAAATGAATTTTAATAGTAAAAAGTGTAAGGTTCTTCACCTAGGTTACCAAATAAAAATTTTAACTACGATATGAATGGGGATTGGCTTGGAGTCTGTGCACCAAGAAAAAGATTTAGGTGTGATTATAAGCAGTAATTTGAAAGTAGTAATCAGTGTTTTGGAAGCTAGAAATAAAGCTAATAAGATGCTGGGCATAATAAATAATGTTGTTTACAAGAGCAAGAAGTAATAAGTAAACTAGTATAATAGCTATGTTAGGCAGTATTAGAGTATTGTGCAAGTTTGGGCCCCTTATTTCAAGAAAGACTTAGATATGCTAGAGAGAGTGCAACGGAGAGCAACAAGGATGATTTCTGGTTTGAGGCGTAAGAGCTATGAGGAAGGCTGAAGGAGTTAGGAATGTTTTCTGTAGAATAGGCGATTTCTCAGAGGGGCATGATACAAGTCTACAAAATTTTACATCTATTGATAATATAGGACCAATTAATTTTTCATAGTAGAACATGGAAAGGTGACCAGGGGCCATAATAAGAAAATTAAGAAGAAAGCATGCCATCTTGATATAAGAAAGCATGCATTCAGTAATAGGGTTGTTAAATTTTGGAATAGTCTGCCAGAGGAGGTTGTGAGTGTGACTCGATTGCAACATTTAAGAAACGTTAGATTCGTTTATATGGATGGGTTGGGTATCATATAATAATTGACTAAAGCCATGGCGGGTTTTTAGTTATAGCAGTTATTGTTAGATGGCATGTGTGACATAACTTAGTTATTAACATGCATGTGGGATGGTTTTGGGTATCATATTTAAATATCATTAGTTTTGACTAAGCCAAATTGGTGGATTTGTAGTTACACACCAATTGACACCCTAGGGTGCTTTGTGATTTGCATGAGCATGTTTGGTAAGTGGTTGACTGGGACAGTCTCGATAGGCCCATGTGGCTTTTTACTGTCTCTATATTCCTAATGTTCCTAATGTTCCTAATGTTCAAAAGTGTTATACTTAAAGAGTAGAAATTAATTGCCTTTTTAGCAGGGTTTGCCAAAAAATGGGTTTTTTCGAAAAACTCCAACGACCACAAAGGGTTTTTCGGTTTTTTTGAAAAAAGACAGAAAAAACCAGGATTTTGGGTTTTTTCAGGTTTTTTTCAGTTTTTTGCACAGATTTTGAAAAATGGGTTAATATATATAGTTATATAATATATATATATAATATATCATATATATATATATATATATATATATATATATATATATATATATATATATATATATATATATATATATATATATATATATATATATATATATATATATATTATATTTTCAGTACTTTTATGTTTATACAATTATATTATAAATATATAATCTAAAAAAAATTAAAATTTTTTTTTAAAAAATGCCAATGTTATCCGGAAGTTATCCGGAAATTTAACTGCCTACAAAGCAAATGTAAAGAAACGAATGGAGGATGCTTTAGAACCATTCTTTTATGTAGCCAACCTTCTGGATCCTAACATAATGGGTATGTAATGAAATTTAAGCTGAAATACATTTATAATAAACCTATAGATAACCAGTGTTTTTGAGATATCGGATTGAAAAAATGATATTTTGCTGTTAATGAAATACATATAAGCCATATATATATATATATATATATATATATATATATATATATATCATATTTTCTCTATATATATATCTATATTTTTATGAAATACATATAAGATATATATATATATATATATATATATATAATCATATTTTCGCTTTATAGGATCTGAATTATCCAGTCAGCAGCAAGATGAAGCTGAATCCTGGTTGAAGTTATACAACCATGAATATTTCGCACCTTTCATGGCATTTGCTATTAAAGATAACAGTTTTTTTCCATCCTCTATGTTCGATGAAACTTTATTAAGAATGGTGGAAAATTATGGAAAAACGAACATCAAAAAACAATCTCTTGCCAAAAGGATTCTGCATATTCTGCTCAGATCTTTTAAGCTGTCCACCAAGTTCTGCCTCTATTGAAAGGGTGTTCTTGACATTTGGCCATATCTGGTCTAAGCTAAGAAACAGGCTTGGTGTACAAAAGGCCAGCAAGCTTGTCAAAATATATAAATTTCTTAATAAATGAAGGTGATTCCAAATGAAACACCAAAATAAATAATTTGTTAGGGAATTAAAATTTTTTTGAATTAATTAAAATTTAAAGGAAAATGTATATGGTTTTAATTTCCAAATTAACTCTTTGAAAAAAAAAAAACATTTTCTTATTTTTCTATAATTTTTTTTTGAAAAAACCCAAATTTGGGTTTTTTCAGGGTTTTTTTTTTGTCCTTCAAAATGGTGGAAAATTATGGAAAAACGAACATCAAAAAACAATCTCTTGCCAGAAGGATTCTGCATATTCTGCTCAGATCTTTTAAGCTGTCGCACCAAAGTTCTCGCCTCTCTATTGAAAGGGTGTTCTCGACATTTGGCCATATCTGGTCTAAGCTAAGAAACAGGCTTGGTGTACAAAAGACCAGCAAGCTTGTCAAAATATCTTAATAATAAATGAAGGTGATTCCAAATGAAACACCAAAATAAATAATTTGTTAGGGAATTAAAATTTTTTTGAATGAATTAAAATTTAAAGGAAAATGTATATGGTTTTAATTTCCAAATTAACTCTTTTAAAAAAAAAACTTTCTTATTTTTCTATAATTTTTTTGTGAAAAAACCCAAATTTGGTTTTTTAGGGTTTTTTTTGTCCAAAATGGTGGAAAATTATGGAAAAACGAACATAAAAAAACAATCTCTTGCCAAAAGGATTCTGCATATTCTGCTCAGATCTTTTAAGCTGTCCACCAAGTTCTGCCTCTATTGAAAGGGTGTTCTCGACATTTGGCCATATCTGGTCTAAGCTAAGAAACAGGCTTGGTGTACAAAAGACCAGCAAGCTTGTCAAAATATATAAATTTCTTAATAAATGAAGGTGATTCCAAATGAAACACCAAAATAAATAATTTGTTAGGGAATTAAAATTTTTTTGAATGAATTAAAATTTAAAGGAAAATGTATATGGTTTTAATTTCCAAATTAACTCTTTAAAAAAAACATTTTCTTATTTTTCTATAATTTTTTTTTGAAAAAACCCAAATTTGGGTTTTTTCAGGTTTTTTTTTGTCCTTCAAAATGGTGGAAAATTATGGAAAACGTACATCAAAAAACAATCTCTTGCCAAAAGGATTCTGCATATTCTGCTCAGATCTTTTAAGCTGTCCACCAAGTTCTGCCTCTATTGAAAGGGTGTTCTCGACATTTGGCCATATCTGGTCTAAGCTAAGAAACAGGCTTGGTGTACAAAAGGCCAGCAAGCTTGTCAAAATATAAATTTTTTATAATGACAGGTGATTCAAATGAAACACCAAAATAAATAATTTGTTAGGGAAATTAAAATTTTTTTGAAAATGAATTA
>JABUQX010010984.1:0-12793 GCA_015478945.1 Trachelipus rathkii
AGGTTTACAAGGTACAGATGAAATAGCACAACACAAGTTCTTTCTATTCTTCTAAATAATTCTTTATTTGCAGAAGAAAATTTATTGAGGACTATTCTGGAATAAAAAGAAGTTAAAGCCTTTAATGTTGTACCAATATTTCGCCTGTATACTTCAGGCATGATCACGGTTAACTAATTATTTATAATGCAGTTTACAAAAATAAATTTCAAAATCTAAAAAATCTAAAATTATTTTAAATGAATTGTGAAGTTTAAAAGAAAAAAAAAAATAATTTCGATGAAAAATCAAAAAAGCTTACATTATTTTGCAAATACATCTATTATCATGGATACTAGGTGTACCTGCAAAACACTCAAATATTCCAAAAATATTCAAGCATTCATTCATTTCATTAAACTTCACATTGATGTCTGGCTTAAGTTTTTTAATAAAAAGAGATTCTGCTATACGAAGATAGTTGAAATTACCAACTTGAAATAAGATTTTAAAGCAACTAGCAATTTCCAATGTAGGAACGGATTTGTGTTCCGTCGTGCAATGCCCCATATTTTACTAGATTTATACCTGTGTTGCATAATTCTGGTTCTTAAAGTGTTAGTTGTGTATCCCACATAAGAGGAATTACATCCTACTTCCTTGCAAGTAAATTCATAAACAACATAACTTCTGTAATCCTACGAACAATGACCACGGGTACTAAAATATGAGGACACCCGTCTCGGTGTGCAGTAGCCTCTTACATTTACACTTTTATCTGACTTAACATGTTCCTTGACAGTTATATTTAATTTTTGCTCTTTAGAAAGGTTTGTCAAATTTCCATGTCAAGTGAATTCTTATTTGAAGTTAAAATGTTATTTATAGACCATTTAATAACTTTTTCTATTTTAAATTGAGGGTAACCATTATTAATTAAGTTTTTCGTTATTCTTCTCACCTCTTTGTTAAAGAGTTCCCACGTTGAAGTTATAAGCTCTGTGGATTAAGGTTTTAATAGTTGATAGTTTATACCTTTCGGGTATATTAGAATCATAATTTGTGTGCAAACTTTTATATGTACTTTTGACATTTACCTCTCTTTCAACTACACCGTTTTAAAAGAACAGTTAGGAATCCCAGTTTTTGATTTTTAACATCTTCATAAGTGAAGTTTAGGACAGATAGTTGTTTAAGTCTTTCTAGAAAATTTTTAAGTGATTTGAACTTTCAAATATGACAAAAGTGTCATCGACGTATTTTAAATGTCTTCGGATTAAATGTGTTATTTTCATTCATAATTTTTTTTGGTGTTATTATTTTTATTTTTATTATTATTATTATTATTATTATTATTATTATTATTATTATTATTATTATTATTATTATTATTATTATTATTATTATTATTATTATTATTATTATTATTATTATTATTATTCGTGCGGCTTTAGCCGAACCTGCATTTGAGTTTATGGTTATTACATAAAACATGTTGAAAAAAAAAAAAATTAATTTTAGCACGATTTACTAACTTTGAACTTGGCAGAATTTGATCAAGTCCGTTAGAATAGAATAGTTACCGAGTCTGGAAGTAGGATTTGTACTTATTCTGAAAGTTGGATTCGATTAAGATGAGCAATTAGATAAGATAACATCTTAAGTAGATACAAACTGAAAAGAGATACCTACATGTATCTTGTAAGTTACCACCCGTGTAATGTCTTCGGTGTTGTGTCTTGAAAACTTCGGGAATGGAAAACCGCGTCGGAGTGAATGTCGCTAGCGTTGGCAGTCTTGCAGAGGACATCATTATAAATTATGATGACCCTTCCCTCCTCTTTCCTTGCAACATCGAGTCATTAATGACCATGCGCGAGTCAAGGATTGTGAGGAAATATATTGTATGGCTATTAATTGCCGCTTTAAGAGGGGAACTAGACAGTACGTATTAGTATTGTTCTTCCTTTTATATATAACCTGGTATAGAATGAGAACATTTCTATTTTTGACGTTGTAAGAGTACAAGGATGTTTGTTTGCGTTAAATTGATCTCTGTCGATGGGGTTAGGTAATGGTAGAGGGGTAATTTTTCTGACCTTATTCGGTGTGAACCGATTAGGCGACTCAATAGTCTTTGGGTTATGGCACACAACTCGGAATTTGTTGCGCTCAGAGTCTTTTGATTAATCTAGCGCATGTTGTTAAGAGTCGGTAGGTAAGTGAGTTCTTTTAGGGCTGTCGGTTCCCTAAGTACCATGGGGCTGGAGCATCAATTTTCTCGCGGTCATGAGTTTAAGAATATTTGGATAGGGGGTAGTTAGAATTAAGTCAGCTGAGTCAATAGACAGTGTAGGATGGGAATGGATCTATGTTGACGATCTACCGGGACAGTGTGTTGTCATGTGTGTTAAGGCTGCTGATGGCGATTTATTCTCGATTGATCCTGTGAGAGGTTTTATAAAGGGTGTTTAAGTGTGTTGTGGGGTGGAATGGCCGTCATAGCTAATATTGAAGACTTATATGACTGATGGCAGCCGGTCAAAGCAATAGCAATTTTTTGAATTTGAAGGCTATTTTTTTTCGAAAGCTATCTGATATTGTTTACGAAGATTTGTGGTGAAAGATTGACAATTGGACAGCTAATAGCATGTGGTAATGGAATGAGTGTAATGCTGTCGTAAGTATGTCTACTGGTAAGATATAGACAGGAAGTGTGGGTGGTTTCAAGTGTTTTGCTGTGGTCAGAATTACGGAAGAAGATGACGTTGTGTTGGGTTGGTGAATTGTACTGATTGATTCCCATGTTCGATAGGAATGGGACACGAATGAGCAAATCGGGTGTTAGGGCTTTTTCTTCCCACATGGTGGAAATACTTCAATGGTGCATTTTACTTTGGTAACAGAAGGATCTATAAGGTGGGTTTGGCAAGACTGGTTAGCTAACATTAGGGGATTAAGGTGTACACAAGAGTTAGGTGAGATTATGATGTTAGGTGTACGGACAGAGAGTTTGGCAACAGTTATGAGTCGTACCTTGGATTAGGTAAGATTTAGTGTTAGGTAACGGACAAGGGTTAGGTACAGTTTAGTTTCAGGTAAAATAATGGTGTGAGTTGCAAGTCGGATTGTATGCCTGAGAGTAGTGAAGTGAGTGAAGGGGAGCAAACAGACATGTCGATCTTCGGTGGACGTGCCTACCCTATCTGTTCGTTTTGGGAAGCGAGATCTTTCCGGGTATAGTAATACATTTTTTGTGGCTATGGTTCAGATGGAAGTGGAGAGGATAGAGTAGTGCGGAAAACTTTGGGAAAGTAGTGAGTGTTTCGGAAGTCATGGGCGATCGGTTTGTTGAATGGAGGGTCGGGTTGGACGAACTTCATCCCCGGGTGAGGACCTTGCGCGCAAAGGGACAGACACGCTTGGGCGATACTACTTGGTGGGAGTAGATCGGTTAGGAAGCGAATTGTACGTCCGGTTGGCTGTTGTACTTGCGGCTACTGCTCTTCCAGCTTATACGTGACCTGTTCCTTTGTTGCGTAGACTGTACAGATTTTCTTCCAGGATATTGTCAGCATTCCACGTGGCAGATCTGATGGACGATCTCTCCCTCACTCCCGCAGAAAAGTCAGCCCAGACAAGGTTACGGTCAACAGAGATGTAGGTTTAGGCTCGTTTTAGTCAGTAAAGACCGATATTATTGCATGTTATTTTCGATGTGGTGAATTTTTAAGAGAAAGATCGCGAATAGGGTGATGACACTCGCGGATTGCGTTTAAAGAAGAGGTTGGTTGGATAGATTAATGTTCTTCGGAAGAATGGTGTGAATTGTTAGGATAGTTGTAGTGAGTGGATAAACCTATAGAAGGGTAGTAGTAGTTGTTTGAGTTTTCCTTAACTTCGAAGTTCTGAATTCTTGGGGATAGTGTAAATGGTGAATTTTTGAAAGATGTTCTTGTAATCGAGACAGAGTTCAGCATACCCCACGATGTCGGACCAGGGTGTACGCCAATTTTTGTTTGAGCTCGTTACATTGTTATGGTCACTCTCTAACACTTGTTTTGGTAATGTTTGGTGGGAAGGTCTACGAGCGTATAAAATGGTAGTTCGGTGAGAAGAGGTTCGTGGCGGGCCGACGTCATGTCGTGATACGAATGTGGTGAGTTATGACGAACTGGATAGCCGAGTACGTTCTAGGCTGTTGTCAGCAACATACGGCGAATGACTTGACTGATTTTTTGGTAAAGGTCCGCGGCATGATTGAAAAATGTAGTGGAGAAGGGCATTCTTCCTTGTTGTCTCTCTGCTGCTCTGCGCGATATCCAATGGTGTGAGGAGGGTCTGCGGTAGCCGGACTGAGGGGAGAAAGTAATCTGCTATCTGTCTTTGGGTCAACAGAGCGAAATTCAGTGTAAGGGAAAGTGGACGCCGTCACTAGGTTTGCTGCTGAGTCAATTTGAATCACATTGGTGTGATGGGCTGTGGGATAATGTAAGTTGGGGCAGTTAAGATCTTCAAAAATCGTGTTCTATAATAGGAGGGGTGTGAGGAGAAGTTTTGATGAACCATTAAATCTAGGTGTATAATGTCAGGTCGTAACCCCATTGAAGATTAAGTAATTGGTGAACTGCTTGAGTAATGGGAATTCAACGTGGTAAGATGCTAGAGCTTCTTCCATCCTAGAATTGATTTGTTTTGTTTTTGTATGATGGGACGTGAGTCACATATCGTGTTGTGTTTTGATCGGGTTGAAGTAGAAGTTTGTGTTAATGTTGGGCAAGTTGGGAGTTTGATGGACTTGTGAGTACGTGGTTAGACTTAGGATCGTTATTGGTGTGATGATGTGGGGGATTTGGAAGCATAGTGTGAATGCCTCAAAAGTTTTGTAAGGAAGGGATGATGTGATGTGTTTCGAGCGGAGCAGGTGTAAAGTGTGTGTCTGCTGTGATTCTTGGTGGATGGGGTAGCGGACCATTTTGGGGGAATGTCGATGTACTGATGTTGGGGATAACAGAATGTTTTTTTGAGAATTCTGATGGGTGTAGAGAAGGTGGTTGCAGTAAGATCCGCTATTTGAATTCTTATAAGTTAGTTTCTCTATGGGATATGGGAAAATCAGTCAGATAGTGGTAGGGGGGTGATTCTGGCGAGATGCTCGGCGCTCAGTGAATGCGATTCTGAGTGATCAACAATGGTATAAGTTGACTCTTAGCGGGGAAGCCACTTGTTTGCGAGTCATTTTAGTAGAATGGGAGGTTTATAGTTTTGATATAAACTTTAAGCAATGAAAGTAATTGTTAATGTGCTGGACAAAAGTGTTATAGTAGTTGGTTAATCAGATTGTCAGGAGTTCTTAATACAACTGTGGTCGGTTGCAGCGGAAAAACGTCATCTCGGACGGGTCTTAAGGAATGAGAATTGTATGTTTGAAGTTGACTGTATTAAGTTGAACGAATAGGTTGTGATAGGTAGGATTTTCAATAGAGATAGGTTGTGAGTATAGGTTTAGAAGGAGATTTTGAAGAAGTAATATGCTGTTTAAATTACTGTATGTAGGTGCTGGAGGGTTTGGACGACGAGATGAGTTTAAGATTGATCACAATCCAGTGGCAAATGGTTCACGAGGCAGCCTCGATCAAGAGCAGGATAGTAGTTTTGCTGTTCGGTTCGGGGGCAGCCTACTTTTTATTTCTGGTAGTTGTTATGTGAGTGGACGTACGAGGGTGACGGAGGGGCAGTGAATAGACGTGGTCACTTGAGCCTCACATGGTGATTGAAAGTAGTATATTATATTATCGGTGTGATAGTGTGAATAAAATATATAAACGTCAGAAAAGTAAGAAAGAATTAAGTAAATGATCTTACTGGAGGAGAGTATGGTAGAAAAGCGTAAGTTCCGGTGTGCTTTTGATTCTAGGAGTGGGCAAGGTATTGCAGGAGAAGAGGACCAGCCCGTCTGTTTGTTGTCCTGAGAATGCTCCTGAAGTTGTGGCGTAAAGGTAGATTTCGACTTAACATTAGAGGAAGTAGAGAAGGGGGAGAAGATGCAGAAAGAAGTAAAAGATAGGTATATTATAATCGGATGATTAGACTTTCAGCAAGGATAGTGGCGGTGATGTTAATACATCGTTCACACACTTATCGCGGTGAATAAGTAGGGTATAGGCTGAATATATGAGGGTGTGCAAGTGTTGCGACTCTTCCCGTAGTTTTATGGAGTAATTACTTAGTAGGCGTTTATACGGATGACTTCCTAAACCTAAAACCTGGCAGAGTAAGTTAAATGATTGACTTGATTAGGTGTGGGTTGAAGAAGGGTTCCAGATACAAAAATGTATGGAAGTGTGGAACAGTCTGCTCAACTGAGAAACAAAGGATAGATAACGGTGATAGGAAGCGTTCGCGAGGTGGACTTGGCCAGCTCTAATATGTTTAGAAGGATAGTTCTTCCAAATTAATGGATTTTAAGACTATATTTTATTTCTTGTAAATTTAAGCTCTCGAAATTAGGCCTAAAATAAAAATGAAATCTGCAAGAGGTCTATACACGAATCGACTGGTAATGTCAAGTTACCTCAGAATTAAAGTATGAATTCTGAATGTATAGGTGACTAAGACCCGAGACAGATAAGAATCAAAAGAATAAGAGAGCTGAAGAATGATTAGATGGGTATCCGGGAGAGGTCGTATAGTGAAGACTGGTCAAAGACAAGAACGCGAAAAAACGTAGGAGGAAAGAGGTGGTGCGCGTTGGAGGTGGAGAGAGTCGCGAGGGGACCCAATTTTTTTTAGAACCGCATAGAAACATATGTAAATAGTGTCTTTGGATAAGTTAATATTAGGAAATATGCCAATGGTAGGTAGGTAATCCTAGAAACGATTCATTAAGTTTTAAGTTATTGATACAGAGCAAGTGTTCTTCACTCTAATGAACAATTCCAATTAAAAATAGGGTCTTGGCGTAGGAGGAGTGATGCTTGGAATATTTCAAACTGTGATCAAGGTTTGAAATTAAGTTTAGTGGTGATAATTTGGGTAGAACTGTGAATCTTGAAGGGTAGATGATGGTGAGTACTTTTACAATGGTGCATGTTGTAATCCTCCAATCAGATGATTGTGTAAATGTATTATAGTCTAACGATTTCGTGTGTATGCTTGTTTTAGTGCTGTTGATACTAATTCATGATGTATATTGTTCGTGAGTGTTCTCCAATATTCAGTTAGGTGCCTGTATCTGCTATGTGCTTATGTGGTTATTGACCTCATATACTACCGTGTTATATTGTGTTGGTGTTGTCAAATGCTTTACAGTAATACTTCGTGGGGTAGCATTCAAATTTATATAATATTTTATTGTGTAAACATTGAACTCAGTTAGAATGAATACTTTGATAGGGAAATACTCTTATTATTGTCATTATAACTAGAAGAGAATCAATTGTAAATATGATCAAAAATATTTAAATACATAGTGCACGTAACGTTCATATATACCGGAATGTACTTTTATCTACTTTTAGATATTAAGAATTTTCCATTTCTGGTTTTTGGTCTTCATTGTGAAACGCTGGATATATTTAATGAAATTACCATTATTCTATTAGTAACTAGTAGGGTTTTCTCCTGTACAGGTATCATAATAGGTGGAGTATTGGGCGGAGGGGGGCGGGGGCGCGATGGATAGTTGTTATAATTTTGATTATAGAAAGTTATATTACGTATCAGTAATAGTCTAGATATATAGTCTATATATATAGTATATAATATATATATATATAGCTATATATATTATATGTAGGGTACGTTATAAAGTATGGATGTAAAAGTGTTGAGTGCGCTAGGATGCTTACACTACGGGTAATGTTGTATACTGCATCGGAGGTTTAATGGTAAGAGTAGGCCGAGGACTTATTTTGGCTGCTTGGAATATGGAGGTGCGACTCTTAGTAAAGGTTCAAGTGTGTTCAGATGGACAATCTGTGAAAAGAATTAATAAAGGTTATCTCACATTTGATAAAGTATGAAGAATTAATGTAGTTAGAGTTTATGTGGTGGAATGAAAGGAGGTAAGATGTAGAGATAACTGAACAGGGGATCGTTGAGATGGTGTTTGGGTCCATGTGGAAGGATGAATGACAGTCGGTGGGGATGTATAGGCGTGAGTGTGTTGGGGAATTCGACCGGCTGGGAGACGAGAGAAAAAGTGGGTTGAGTCGAGTAAAGTGAATGTCTGGAGAGAGAAATGTGAGTTTGAGTTCCAGAGGCGAGGAATAATAGGTGCAAAATATGTCGAGTTGAATGGCGGGTTGTTTGTGAGGCGGGTGATGGTTGGGGCCGGGTCACTGGGGGCCAGCGGGAGGACCTTTACACTCTTGACTGAGTATGGCCAATGTGGGAAGGGTCCGGTCCGCATCGCGCCTGAAGCTCTAGGGTGATTTTTCTGACTGCGCGACGGCAGTTCTCACTAATAGATATGGACGGGTGTCGGGTAAGGGCTGCGGCTTTCTTTTCGGACTGTGTGTCTATTGCTGTTTAGTAGCTAGCTTTCTTGTTTTCCTGATGGCAGGTGTCTCCATGACTGCAACGTCTTAACGGGTCCCAGTCTTGGGAGAGAGCAAAAGGAGATACTCGATCTGACAGTGGGATGTTTTATAGTAGTACTGATATTAAGGTTATAATTAATGCCGGTTATATAGTGATATATACTATTATATATGGCGAATATATTATACTGTATATAATATATAGATATATTTCAAGTATATATATATATCTTATAGTATAATATTAATAGGCTTATATATATATTATATATCAGTCAGGTATGTAAGGTATGAAACTTACTGGTTGAGATGATCAGACGGAGGTCCGAGATGTGGATTGATCTGATTTTGGCACCAGTGTCGCTAACGAAGGCGTTATTGAGGGTATAGTTACCGACAGGTGATGTGAGGAGAGCAGTAAGTACGTACCCTTCATTTATAAGAAGTTAAGGGGAATAAAGGTAATGTCTGAGGGTAATTCATGAGGTGGAATTAGTTTTAGTTTTGCGGGAGTGTTGGTAGGAAAAGTATGGGATATGGGATTGGTTAGTATTTTGGGTCAAAAAGTGGCGTCGGTGAGTGAGGAGGATTCATTGGGTGAAGAACAGGTGCGTTTAGAAGTGGAGGGATGTGTGGGAATCTAATATCTTTGATAATTGAAACATATTGATGCACGACACCACTCGACAGTTGAGAGATAAGAATCGATAAATTTGGCATTTAGGTGATTAGATTTGCACAGGCGTATGAAAGATTATCAGGGAGGCTTCTATGGGTAGGTGTTGGTAGTAGTACTTGGCGAATTGGTAATCAAAAGTCTACTATTGCTCATTCGTGTGACTGGGGAAGCGTGGTGTGATTGGTTTAATAATTAATCAACGAGTGAGACATGGGATTGGGATTTTCATCGCTCCAGTATTGTCAGAAGGTGAATGGTGAGTATAAATCAGTGAGGTGGTTGGGAATGGGGTAATTGAGAGAAGTGATCGGAGAAATGGAATGAGATGTTCGGTACGGCGTTCGCCGGCTCGCTATGATGGGTGACGGAAGGATTTGTGAGTTTGTGTTGGCGAATCTGCAGAGATTATGCAGGAGGAATTGGTAGAGAGATGTTGGGGGGTCGGGTGTGTAAAAAGGTGAGGGGCTTTGGAAAGTAAGACGTTGATAAAGCAGTAGGTTAAGGTTGTGACGTGAGGACAGTCTCTGCGTTGGTAAAGTTAGTGTTTAGATGTTGTGAGGTCAGGCTGGAACGAGTTTTTCTTTGAGTTTAAATATTTTAGGGATATATGCTGGATGAAATGTAGATTGGAGAATGATGAGGTGCTCAGTAGGCAAAGTTGTGTTAATGAGGCAGGTAGGCGTGACTGATTGCATGTTAAACTCTCCGGTGGATGGTAAAGGGACTAAAGTCTGAGTATCACTAGGCTCTTGACTGAAGGGGCAGTTTTCTGGGCTATCCGTGGTTAAATCGGGTATATGTAAGTGGAGAACTATGCTGTCTGAAATAGAGAGGTATGAAGATCTAAGTACAATAGAAATGTGTTCAGATGGACATATTCTTAGGGGCTTGTGTAGGGTGTGAGATAGAATTGCTGAAGATATGAAGATGAAACGTATTATGAGAAGTTGGCTTATGGTGGTGAAGAAATAAGGTAAATGAGGAGAAATAAGTTATTAAGTGATTCAATGAGAGATGGTTTGGTCATTCACCATGTGGAAAGGATGGATGATAGCGGTTGGTTAAGCGGATGTAGTGTGGTGAGTCGTGGTGGGGGAGATTGGGACCATTGGCTTGGTGAGAGACTGAAGAAGTTAGTGGATGATTCGAGTCAGGTAAGAGGAATGCTTTGGCGGCAAAGTGCGAGTTGGTTGGCAGAGGCGTGAAAAAGTGCAAAAATATATATGATTATATATTATATACTTAGTAGTAGTTATATATATGGTGATAGTAATATAATATATATGATATATATATATATATATTATTTTGTATATATTGTATATATATTATATAATACTTAATGATATATATATATATTAGGGTGATAGTATATATAAGTAGTATATATAGTAGTATATAAGTGATGGCGTATAATCATATTATATATATATATCGTATATATAGTGATATTAATTTAATATTACTAGTAAGTATATGTTATATATATATATACTATGATATATAATATATATATTTAATGATATGAATATATTATTATATATCATATTTAGCTATTATATATGACTAATATTAATAATATATATATATTATATATATATATATATATATTATTAATATATATCATATATTATATATATATATATATATATAATAATATATATATATAGATATATATATATATATATATATATATATTATCGTGTATATATATATATAAAGTTATAGTGCATGGTAGAATGAAAGATGAGTGAGTGAGTGAGTGAATTGATTCGGATTCTAGCTTTCACGTGTATGCCGTGATTAGTGAGGTGAGTGATGTGTGAGTGAGTGAGTGAGTGAGTGAGTGAGATTGAGTTGAGTTGAGTTGAGATTTTTAAGTGATGGTTGGCATAGAGCTGAGGTTGAGTTGATCCGCGGGCTCCTAGCCCCTCCTCCTCCCTCCCTCCCGCTCCCGCCTCTGGAGCGGAGCATCATTCCAATACTGCGTGGGATCTTAGTCGGGAGGTAAAAGCAGAATCTGACTGCTTTTTAGGGGCAGCATGAGTGTGTAAGTATAGATAAATAGTTCGAAAATCTCTGGATCGTCGCTATGTGTAACAAAATCCAACTATAGAAGGCCATAAGGCTGGGCGGGAGTAAGCAACAAAGAAGGTTTTTTGTTGCCTTTTTTACGATGAGGGAAATATGCAAATTTTGCTTTTTAATTCGATGACGCTCTGTAAGAAATTAATTGTTTTTATGATGGTAATTTTGTTTTAAATATTTAAAAAAATATAGAATATAGATACTTCACTTTCTGTGTTTGTTAGGACATGGCAGCTGCGCTTTCTGCTTGTCTACCAGTAGGGCACTGTCCCTGATGATATAGTAGCGGTATGATATATATGATATCTATAGTAGTACTATAAGTATTATATATTAAAGTATATATATATATTATATAGTTATATGATTATATATTATTTTGTATATTGTATATATATAATTTAATACTTTATCATATTATAGTTATTGCATATATATATAGTATATTATATATTTTATAGTTTTATAATTATATATAATACTATTACTATATTTAGTATATATATATTAGTATAGTATATTTATTATTATCATATATATTATATATAGTACTAGTACGTAGTATGATATTATATATAGTATAGCTAGTATATTCTTGTGAACCTAAGTAAGTGGAAAATTGTGATTTTTTGATTTGTGAATTTCTACACGCTGCGGCTGTTGTTCCGTTTTTCTTAATTGGACGAATTATTAAGATACAAAAAAAAGAAGAAAATTAAACTTTTATATGAGGGATTGGGTTAAGAGATGTTCGAATAGTCAATTAGATTTTTCTAGTCAATTTGAGTTCGGTGAGATCAATAATTGATGGTGCAAACTTAAGTTAAGAACTGATGGTTAGTGCTGGTTATTAATTTATTCAAGTATTGTTATGACTGGGTTATGACATTTAATGTTTCAATTTTATTATATTATTACTATGATGTAGTAGTATATATTATTGTAGGATATTTATATGGGTATACTATAGTATATATACTATACTATAGGTTATTTTATAGTATGTATGTAGTAGTATATTATAGTATAAGTATATAGTAGTATATAGGATCCTTTTTTTCTTCCCGCAAAAGAGAGAGTAGTTAAGATGAATAGTGATTGACAGTGAAAAGAAGCGCTCAGCTCTTATCTCGTTGCCCCCGTTGCTTCTATCGACTATTGCAGTGAGAACTGCGGTCGCAGTCAGAAGATCCACCCTAGAGCTTCACGGGAAACCGGACGGACCCTCATTATGGCATAGGTGTCAGTGTAGGGTTATCGTCCGTGGGCGACAACCATCCCCTCAACAAATCCCCGCATTACTCCGTATTTAGTGCACCTTTATTCTCGCCTCTGCAACTAATTTCTTCCTCGTGCAGAGCATCTTCCTTTTTACAGGATCAATCCGGACTTTTTCGTTCGGTCGTCGCAGCCGGTGCGATTTCCCGAACATCTCTGCCACTGATACAGTTCGTTAACTCTAAGACCAACTGTCATTCATGTCTTTCCACAGTTTTTCTTTCCC
>JABUQX010010986.1:0-26622 GCA_015478945.1 Trachelipus rathkii
ATGTATTCGACTATTTATCTCACTTATTATTATTATTAATCTATTCATCTTGGTTGTCTTTTATTATTCCTCTTTATTTTTATTATATTATTGATTTTAAATTATTATTCATCCTATGATTCTATTTATTATTCATTAGTCTATTATTATATCTAACTTATTATTATTATTATTCATTATTATATATTATATTATATTATTAATATATTAATTATTATCTATTATTACTTATTATTATTATCTCATTATATTATTATTATTATTTATTATATTTATATTATTATCTATTACCTATTACTATTAATATTATCTACATATACTTAATTATTATTGCTATTATTATTCATATTCTACCAGATCGAAGGAATCGACTTCCAGAGGGAAATTCGATTCTGTAACTTGAACAACGATCCCGAAGGGAATCGTAACTATTTACCACCTCCACTTCCGATCCTGACTCCTTCCGACTCTGATTTCCGACTCCGACTCCGACTCGACTTCCCGACTCACGAGCTCCGACTCTCCGCTCCGACTTCCGACTCCTCCATCATATTACAGGGTTAGGCTGATTACGTAATTTCGGGCTACCCAAATTTGGATGGGTGCGCCTTATATATGGTGACGTACATCTCAGTTAAAACTCGATAATGTTCGTAAAAGGGCTCGGAGAACATTGGAGAGCGTTCGGAGTCGGATTTCTAGAAATACTTGGATATAGGATTTAGAGAAGTTAGCCTGCATCACGTGCTGGCTCGGTTGCGGTGCCGGTTTTAGTAAATATTTGTAATACATAGATATTGTGTTTTATATATCTTATCGACCCGAAGATCTCGAATTTTAAGGTCATACAGTTCTTAAGGGTGTCTGGGCGACCCCCCAGATGGTGTCTCCCGATAAATGGATGAGATAGCTACAGAGAAGTGCGAGAAAGGAACAGATTCGGAGTCTGAGAAGGAATGAGGTCGGTGAAGGAGTCTGAGTCAAAGGAGTCGGATTGGTACCGGCACCGTGCTGGAGCCGGTGCGGTCTGAGTTATAAACATTCGCCTAACAACAATGTTGGTGTCATTATATATGTTATCGGGTCTTTAGGTTTTGGACCTAAGCCCAAATGGCTGAGACCTCACCCTTCTTTCAGAGGGGTAATGCCGCTACTACACCCCCTTGGCGGTGATTCTCCCTTCTGTGGATCACACCCTTTCAAGTGGCGCATCCATGGACTTCTCTCGGAAGGAGATTGTGTTGCTTTAGGTACTTTATTACAAAGTGAAAATTAACCGCTTACACTCCTCTCGGGCACCCCTAAGCATAGGTCTTCACGCTCCTCTGGATGTCTATATAATTGTCAGTCGAAAAATTTTACTCTCCAAATTATTTGTCATTAAAAATTGAGATTTACTAAAAGTGAGCGCATTCGTGAAAGTTTTGTATAACATGAAAGTTTATCTCCGATGATAATATATGTGTAAGCCTATTGTACATTATATTCCTAGCTCAGGAAATAGGTCGGATAGGTTAAGTTTTATAGACAATGTTAGTTACTTACCGCGTTGATAAGCAAAGAACTTTGTAAATAAAGAACTGTTTATTGCGCCGAGTTAGGTACGTTATTTATATATTACTATGACAATGGTGGAAATAACGCTGATTTGTTAGAGATATGAAGAGTTTCGTAAGATATATTACTTTGTTAACTGACGATGATGTGTTAGAAACAGTGAGCTTAGGTTGAGTTTTCGCTGAGTAATGCTAAGGTTTAGTCTAGAATTTTGATCATCTGCGTACGTTATTTATATTCAAAATGATGTTATATTCGAACGAGTGACACTTTCATAATAGATAGCGTCAATTCACATTAGTTCATACGATTGCTGGTAATGCTTTGATAGATTGGTCATTTTGTTAAGGGACTTTTTGTTAGATAATACGGGTTAACTGGTGCTCGATATGTTGGAAAATACGGTATACATGAGTTTTGTATGATCTGTTATGCTATTTACCTTGATAAGTAAGAATTTTTGCGGATGTTAGCAGATATTCATACGTGCGGTTATAATAGGTTTGCCTTTGTACATATATATTCCTAGCTCAGATAATTGCTATGTTAACTTTAGTTGGATGTGAAACTTTGTTCTTAGCATATATTCGTTTAATCGGATGATATTAGGTAAGGTTATGATAATGTTGTTAAATATTCTATTGTTATAGGTAAAATACTATAAAATGTTATCCAGATTCGTTTGAAAAGGTGTGAACAGGTCTACGTTCTGTATGCTATTTTAGCTACTTTTCTGTGTTAAGTATGGAACTTTGTTAATGTTGACTGTTATTCGAGCGTAATGTGTTAGGTTTGTTGTTGTCCATTATATTCTTAGTTTAGGTATTATAATTTAGCTTTATTGATGTGAAAACTTTGTTGCGTTAGTATATATTCCGTAGGTCAATATATAAAAACTTATTTTATATGTTATTTTATCCAAAATGATACTCGAAAAATGACTTGAATCAATAAATCAATAGATCACGGGCGGATGGAGGAGAAGGGTTCTGCATGGACGGGTGGTTTGATTTACTGATTTACTGCTTTATAGTCAGTAAACAATTACCTTACAATGATATTTTATCCAAAGAGACTTTTTTTTATGTTATGTTTGGATAAACTTTGTATTTTTATATATAAAATTTTGATGAAACTTTCTTATGGTTGCAATTATTTGTTGGGATTATGATATTTAGGTAATGTTATGATAATGAATTTTTGTGAAATATTACGAAGTTAAATGTAATAAATTATGTACGTAGCATGTATATTCGTTGTCAGTATGATAATTAAACAGGGTTATGCATCAAATTTTTGTTAAATATTATCATGTTAATGTAAAAATGACATTGCTGTGTTAGCGATGTTTGAAAAAGTGTGAATAGGCTTACGTTTTGTAGGAAGCGTTAGGTACTATACCTTTAGCCTCCTCAGCCTTCTCAGCTTCATCGGCCTCCTCAGCCTCCTCAGCCTCCTCAGCCTCCTCAGCCTTCCTCACCTCACGCCCCTCCCCATCTATGCTCCCAGCTCCCCAGCCTCCAGCCTCTTAGCCTGCCCCAGCCTCCCCAGCCTCCCCAGCCTCCCCAGCTCCCAGCCTCCCCAGCCTCCCCAGCCTCCCAACTCCCCAGCCTCCCCAACCTCCCAGCCTCCCAGCCTCCCAGCCTCCCAACTCCCCACCTCCCCAGCCTCCCCAGCCTCCTAGCCTCCTCAACCTCCAGTCTCCCAACCTCCTTCAGCCTCCCAGCCTCCAGCCTCCACGCCTCCCAGCCCTCCTTAGCTCCCAGCCTCTCATCAGCCTCCTCAGCCCCTAAACTACTCAAGCCCCCCAGCTCCTAGCCTTCCTCAGCCTCCCCACCTAATATCTAATGCTTTTTTGATCTATTGACTTAAGTCACATTTCGAGTATAATTTTGGATAAACATAACATAAAAATAAGTTCCTTTTTTATATAAACAACGATTATATGTTAACGTAACAAAGTTTTTACATCAATAAAGCTAACATTTCAAAGCTGAACTAAGAATATAATGTACAACGACAAAACCTCAAACATACCTTAAACATGAATAAACTACTAACTTAACAAAGTTCCATAGTTAAAGTCCAAAGTAACTAACAGTAAACGTAACTAACATTGTTCACAAAACGTAACCTACTCACACTTTTACTAACATATCATGGGTATTTTACATTCAACATAGTAATTATTTAACAAAATTTTATCATAACTTGTCTAATTATCATACTGATTCAGTGAATCATATGGTAACGTAGACAACGTTTTCACCATCCAATAAAGCTAAACACAGCATCACTGAACTACGAATATATGTCAACGACAAACCTACATACTTAAGTGTGAATAAACTGTTAATAACATTAACAATTTCCAATAATACAATCGGAAAAGTACTACATAGCATACACGTTACCTATTCCCAACTTTCTGAAATATATCTCTAAAATCGTTGTAATTTTATATTAACATAGTAACAATTAACAAATTTATCATAACCTAAACATAATGTGTCCTAAACCGAAGACTATATATGCTAATGCGACAAAGTTTTTCACATCAATAATGCTAACATGTCATAATACCTGGAACTAAGAATATAATGTACAAAGAAAAATCTAACATGCATTAAGCACGAAGAAACTGCTAACATTAACAAAGTTCATCACTTAATAACAGTAAAGTACTAACATTGAGCCCAGAAATTTCACTACCTCACACTTTTTCTAACATATCATGGATATTTTAGCCTTACCATGGTAATTAGTTAACAAAATTTATAACTATCCTTGTCTAATTGTCATTCTGATTAATGAATATATGCTCAACGCTAACAAAATGTTCAACATCAATAAACGCACATAGCATAAACTAAAGTCTAAATATAAGTAAATGACAAAGCCTACATGCCTTACGCTCGAATAACTGCTAACAATGATAAAGTTCCATACTTAACAGAAAAGTAACTAACATTGCAATATAGAACGAACAGGTACGCAAGATGATCACGGTAAAATATGGAAAAAATGCAACTGAGAATGCTTCTTTTTGTCAATATTTTATTTTTTAATTATTAAATTTCATTTCTTTTAAAACTTTCTGTTTTTAAAAAACTTTATTTAATTTTTATTCATTTCTTTAAAAAACTTTTTGTTTTTTTAAAAACCTATTTTATTTTTAATTTTATTTCTTTAAAACTTTTTTTGTTTTTTAAAAACTTATTTATTTTAATTTTATTTTTTTAAAACTTTTTGTTTTTACTAAAAATTTTATTCTTGTTTATGTTTATAAGTAAAAAATTTACACTTTTTTATATACTAAAACCAATTCAGAGAATTCAGTAAATCAGCCACTTATCCCTCTCCATCCGTCCAACTGATCTATTGACCTATTCGATTATTGAACTATTGATCTATTGATCTATTGATTCAAGTCATATTTTTGACTAATCATTTTGGAATAAACATTGCATAAATATGTTCTTTTATACTACTCACAAATTAATGTTTGACATAAAAAGTCTTCTCACATCAATAAAGCTTTAACATAGCATAAATGAATGTATAGAATCTAATGTAATACATTAAACCTAACCAAAGCTTATACACGAATAAACATAGAGGGAAAGGTAAAACAAGTTTTTCATTTTCTTATAAGCATATAATTTTCAATGAACAAGAACTTAAATAAATGCATAAAATCATCACGCATTATTTTAAACATATTAATTCATCTAATCATAGGACAGAGGATTCTGGCATAAATTTGAGCAAGCTCTATATATTTCTCCAGAGATTCAATTCCATCAGAAATGATGTAAGTATAAATACTGCCTGCAGCACTAATCCATTCTTCGGTATATGCAGGTTCATTAGCACGCATTCGTTCATGCCAGAGAGAGAGTAAACCTTATCAATGTTGTTAGCTATCAGCATATTCCTGTTTGGGTTATGCCATGTTAGCTTATTGATGTGAAAACTCTACTACGTTAGAAGGTATATTCATTGATCAGTAATCGATAATTAGCCAATGCTATGATAAATTTTTGTTAAAAATTTACACTTTAAAAAATTAAACATTGTGATGTTTAGAGATATGCTTAAAAAAGTGGTGTAATAGGTTACGCTTTTGTATGTTTGTTAGTTACTTTTACTGTTTTGTTAGTGTGAAACTTTGTTAACGTTAACATTTTATCCTGTTTAATGGTGTGTTAGTGTTTGTCGTTGAGGGCTGATACTTCCTTTAGATTTCAGATGATAGTAATTAATCTCTATTATGTGACAAATTTTGCTTAGTGTTAGCGTGTATTCAGTTGATCAACTATGATGATTATCAATGTTTATGATAATTTTTGTTAATATTAACATGTTTATGTAAAATTAACATTGTTATGTTAGAGATATTGGCTTGACAAGCATGTATACGTTACGTTTTTTGTCTGATACTGTTAGTTTTACTTTCCTGTTGTTAAGTGTGAAACTTGTTAACGTTAACCTTTTTATTCCTGTTTAAGATGTGTTATGTTTGTCGTTGGGGGTTATATTCTTAGCTCAGATGATGCTATGTTAAGCTTATTAATCATGAAAACTTTGCTACGTTATCGTATATTCTCGTTGATCAGTGTATAAAGAACTAATTTTAACGTTATGTTAATGGTTTAACCAAATGATTCACGTTGTGTAAATTGAAGATAATGAATATCGATCACAGAAGTGCGTGGTTTAAAGGGGTGGAAGGTTAGGATAGGGTGGGTGGTTTTTAATTGAGAAAATTTTGTATTTACTCTTCTGGAGTTCTTTAAATACGCATATTTTTTAATTTATAAACAAAAAAACGAAAATGCATTTCAAATACATATATTTTTTAAACAAAATTAAAATAAAATACTACGCCAAGTGTTTTTATTATATATATATATATATTATATATAATATATCTTATATATATATATATATTATAGATATATATATAATATATATATATAGTATTATATATATATAATATATATATATATATATATATATATATATATTATATATATATTATTATATTATTAATATATATATATTATATATATATATATATTATATCATATATATATATCTATATTATATATATATATATAAATATATATATATATATTAATATATATATATAATATATATATATAATTATATAATATATTTAAATAAACAAATTAAAAAAAATAAAAAAATTGGAAAAATAAATTTAAAAAAAATTAAATACATATATATTCTGAATGCCTGTAATAAATTTGTTATATTGACCATGTGACAAACAAGAATCAATGTATTGCGTAATGTTTTCGAAAATAACATCAAACAAGAAATCATAGTTTTGCTTAAAGTTTTGGAAAAATGGAGGACTTTGAACAATTTTGGACTTGTATCTAATAACTCTAATGAAACAGGAAATAAAATACAATAAGGGAAACGATTTGCTGTTAAGACTGTGTTTGAAATGAATAGAATGTAAGAAAAGTTTAGGGTTATGTCGCCTGTACAAGGAATTATTTTGAACCAATTATTTTTTCGTTCGTCTGTCATATACTTGTTTTTTTTCTTCTGCATTGGTCGAAAGAAAGATCTATTACCTTTTTGGTCTGGTATATACACACAATTCGTTCAGTAAGACATTTTCGCTGTGCTTGTATGATGACGTCTCATTCTGCTCGATATTATCGATACCATAGAAGCTTTGGTAAATGCTAAGTATGTGTCATCTGATGCCAATTCGTTCCTTTCTGGGGAAAATTATCAGAGGTGACAGTGTGATAGGTTATAATAGAATAGAGGTTGTTTCACCGCATCTGATAATGTTAAAAGTATTGATTACCGCAACTATTGAAACCCAATGATGCTGCCGCATTCATGTGTACGTGTATAGGTTTCACTGTTCAGTCATCTGAAAATATTACAGCTTTGGCTAAAGTGAAAAACGAATTAACGTCTCATCTTAAGAGGTTGACATACTCGACGAACCTAATTCGATATAGGCTCTGAGATATCTAACAATATTTCACTGAAACATCGTTACCATATAATAGGGTGTACAGGAATATGCTGATAACTAACATGGATAAGTTTATTTCTCTCTGGCATGAGCGAATGCGTGCTAATGAAACCTGTATATACCCCGAAGAATGATAATGCTACACTGGAGTATTTATACTTAATCATTCTGATGAATGAATCTCTGGAGAAATTAATGGGCTTGTTCAATTATGCAGAATCCCTGTCGCTATGATTAGATGAATTAATATTTTTAAGAGACCCTGTATAAAATTTCACGTTTTCGTTTAAACTTAAGAATAATTATATAATTAGAGTTGGGCTTAGCGACCGCTAGATTCACTACTTTCCTAGTAATTCAAGTAAGCGAAGAAGTGAATGTGAGCAACAAAGAAATAATGATAATAGTTTTTATTAATGAGGGCAATTGCAAAATAAATCAATGACATTGAATGATGGCAAGTTTGAAATCTTTGAAACAAAAATCATAAGAAGCAAAAATAATGAAAGCGGTGATGCTAGTAGTTGCACAATAAGCTAGTATGTGGGTGTGTATGAACTGAAAGGTATAACAGGGTGAAAATGAATATAGGTGCAGTCGCAAGTCTGGAGTTAAAAGTAAATAAAGACAAGGGTTGATTGTACTCAAAGAACCAAAGAGGAGGTTTCAAACAATTAGAAAAGTAAGGTTATTTGGAATACGTAGTAATAGACTCTTAACACATAAAAGTGTATTAGGGGTTATAAGGGTAACTGTAAGGAAATTATAGGGAAATTAGTATATTGCAGTGTGATGAAGTGGATATATGCTTGTATAATTTAGGGCGATAAAGAGCACGTCCCGAAGTAATCTGAGGGACTGAATATGGTTAAGAACAAAAGGTGTGTTTAGAAGTGATAGAGGATGGTGTGGATCAAATCTTCACATTAAACAAATGATTGGAAAAATAAAAATATACTAAATTAAATTTATTTAGGTTTTATGGATTTAACAGTCAGTGAACGTATTGATAGGATTAATGGGAAGTACTCTTATAGCAAGTGTGTAGGTATATGTCAGTGTTGTTAGGTAACTTCTGGAATGGAATAATACAAAAAGTATGTATGACGTAAGTGAAGCGAATAAAAAATTATGGAGTTGAAAGTGATTGGTATGAATATTAATAATCAGATGAGTGATAATTTAATTAAACTTTTCCATTTGTTATTCAATATTGTATATGGCTAGGGTTATGAAAGATCAGTAGAGGGGTGGCAGGGAAATAAGTTAAATGCATGGAGAATGACGAGAGTGGAGTGCCCAATATACCTATAATATATGTCAATTAAGATTGGTTTTGTTTGACAGAATCATAAGAGTTGAGAAAGAGGATTGATAAGGGGATTTGGCCAGGGTGTGTAAAGGTAGGGGTTTGTATAAGTAAAACGGTAGATTAAGACTAAAGGTTGATGTAGTGTGGAAGAGGAAGTCCTCGGATATATGTAAGTTTGCTGATGGTGAGCAACATGTATCACTAGAGTTTAAATACTTAATGAGGATATATAATGTTAAATCGGAAAAGGGAATCGGAATGATGTATACGTGTAGTAGGAAAGTTGTGAAATGGTAAGTGGTGGTTGGACGCTAATTAATAATTGCGAATGTAAAAGGCCTAAAGCTTTGAGTGCGCTAGAGGTTTACATGAGAGGTGTGTTGTTACCCGTGTCGAGCTTAGGGTCTACATGGAGGGTATGTTGCTATTACCAGTGTTGGATGTATAGTACTGAAAACTAATATGGTTATCTGAATAAGAGGTATAGATATATATAAGTATTAATGTGTTCAGATCGACATTAACTTAGAGGGCCTGTTAGTTAGTATAAAATTATGAATTAACTGTTTGGGAGTTGCGGGTGTGAAGAAAGAGTAAATGAAATTAAATAATTGAAAGTACATTGAGATGGTTCGGTAATGTGGAAAGGTGGATGATAGGCGGATGGTTAAGCGGATGTATCACTAGTGGTTAGTGTGTTGGGAATCGACCGGCTGGGAGAACTTAAAAAAAATGGATTGATGTATTGGAAATGAAAGGTTTACCAGATATGAGAAGAAAGTTTGGCACGAGGAACGGAAGAAAGGTGCATAATAGAAGTGAATGGTGGGGTTTTGTGAAGGGGTATGGCTGTAGCCCACCTGGGCCAAGGGATGAACGCTACATTGACGAGATGCCATAGTGAGGGTCCGTCGCGGTCCCGTGAAGCTCTAGAGTGGGATTTTCTGACTACATGAATTCTCTCTAAAGGGCAGAAAGGGACGGTAAGGCTGGACTTTCTTTTCTACGTTCTACTACTTTTCTGTTTCCAGTGCATGCTAAGCACCTTACCCCCAGTCTTGGGGAAAGTGGGTGATGATTCATAATAATAACAAATTTTACGTTTTTTGTTGGTTACGTTTTTTTGTTTATGTATTTTGTTGTGCTGAATTTGAAAATTGTATTGGTATTTGTCTATCACCCCCAGTTTTGAAACTATTCAAATGTAAACATGGAAAAAAAATTGCAAAACAAATGATTTTTTTCGTGAACAGACCAAACGGTTTAATATTTATACAGATAATCTAAGTAAAATGTGTACCTTGCCCAAACATGTTTTCTGAAAATTTCATATTGATAGGACAAATAAAAATTAGCGGTTTTTCATTTATGAAATGCTAAAAAAAAAATTCTTGCAATTTTTGTTTTCATGTGAATGGCGGCAAAACTGGACTTTATAGACAAACACAAATATAATTTTTGGATTCTGCGCAAAAAAAAATACAAACGTATTATATACAAGTCAAAAATATTTTATTCCCCATTGTAATAATAATAATAATAATAATAATAATAATAATAATAATAATAAAATAATAAAATGGGAACAAATTTTTGTTGAGTTGTATATTAACTTTTTTTTTTTTTGCGCTGAATCCAAAAAAATTTTTGGTGTTAGTTTATAAAGTCCAGTTTTGCCACCATTCATATGAAAACAATGCAAAAAAAAAAGTTTACCTTTCCATAAATGAAACCCTGCTATTTTTTTTTTTTTTATTTGTCCTATCAATGATATTTTTACAACATATATATTTGGGCAAGATACACATTTTATTTAGATATCGGTTTGAATATCCATTGTTTTGTCTCAATTTTTTCCATGTTTACATGTGAATAGTACCAAAACAGCCTGACAGACAAAAAAACCAATATGATTTTTGAACTCAGCACAACAAAATACATTAGAAACGTCTTATATAAAAGTAAAAAAAATTCCCTAGTATAATATTAAAAATAAATGAAAGGGTAAAGTTTCCCGTATTACCTTATAACATTTTCTCTGATTGGAGTCGGATCCATCTCGACCTCGCCCTGAATAAGAATTTCCAAAGCTTGATCCTTCATTGTCCCCCTGGAAATATTCAGAAAATTAATGCAAAGGAAAAACATTCACATAACGTATATTAATATGCAAATGGAGGTCTTCTTCTGTTTCATGTTTCCTAGATAGATTAAATAAAAATGAGTTTAAAACTATTTTTCTTTCGTTTATTTAAAAAAATTTACAAATGCTGAATTTATAATTTTTTTTGCATGATTTATTATTTTAGGTTAGGTTAGGCTAGCAGAAAAATAAAATGAAAAAAAAATTTAATTTAGCAATTTTTTTTCCATTTAAAAAAAAAAAAAAACTATTGAAATTTAAAATTCATTACAGCAAAAGAACGAAATGATGCCTATAAATATATAAACCATAAAAAAAATCATCACAACCCATTTTTAATGAAGATTTCAGCGGGAACATGAAACTGAAAAGCTCCCAAACGGATATAAAAAAGACTTACCTGAGCATTATTTGGACAATCTCGCGCCATATGGCCTTCCTCTTGGCACTGAAAAATATAAAACAATTACTATTAAGTTTCCTTGTAAATCATTGCTGCAAATAAATTAATGTTCTTTTCTTAAAGAGCAAAAGGCCCCACGTAATAATTCATCAAATTTATTGTAAATCTTTAAACTTTCATTAATCGCTCTATGTGAAAATTTATTGTATATTTTAAGTATTTTTTAAATTAAAATAACTTAAAATATAATAAAATCTATTTTAAACACAACATTAATTTATCACAAACCAAAAATTCTTCAAAATTATATAACCCATATATTATACAGCAAGCAAGTTTATAAAGAACATTTTTCAACCTCCCTACATGGTCCATTCTCGCACAAAAAAAAAAAAAAAAATTGAATAGTTACACCCGACCTTCACAAATTATCATTAAACTTACTATATGAAGTCATCTTAGCAGAAAACAACCTTTCTCAAAATTTGAGGTCCCAACACAGATCGGAAACGCACAGCGCCATCCCCGATTTCGGCAAACCTCATTTTCATCAATGTTTAAGATAGAACAAAATTGAAAATTAATTTTAAAGGGAAATAACAGTTCAATCAGTGTATAGAAAGAAAAAAAAATTAAAATTTAAAAAATTACAAGGTTTTGAAATAAAATATTCATTTATTTAAATTATTTTCAGTTGAGTTCAGAATTAGAAGTATTTCTGCGATTTGGTGGCAGAACTCAATGGCTAATGATTTTTTGCCAACAGACATCTTTGTATAGTTAAAGTTTAAAGTCATTTCAACAAAAATTATAAGTGGTGAACTCTAAATTGGTGGAAAATATGGTTTTACTTCAAATGAAAATACAAAAAAAATCAAAAGATGCAGAGAAACGCCTGAAATCGACGTTTTAGGGTTGACCCCTAAAAATTAAGCTTAGTCAAAATCAAAACCAGCCCTTAAGGAAAACGAATGTTCAATTCTTTAAAATAAAATTCGGCTGGAGGGAGTATCTTGTAAAGTGATTCGGCTGGACATCCGACAGAGACAGGAGCAAAACCCTGCTACACCAATTTTTCAGCAAAACAAACCCAAAAACAACAAAATATGCAAAATTTTATTTTCATCGACATCAAATGAATTTTTTGATAACTACAGTACATCAATCAATCAACTTTCAATTTTCTCCTATTCCTTCCATAATACACAGACTTATAGTTAAAATACACAATTTCCTATTTCACCTCAACTCCATTCCACTAACATTGGTGGAACAACCATAAAATAATTAAAATTACATGCAATATGTTTAATCTTTATATAAATCTCTCAATATTCTTAAAATGTATAAATAACCAAAAAAGTAGAATCACTGAAACGAGATAACTTCTTATTCTCAAAACTAAGTACTTTCTTAAAGTATATTACAATGAATCAAATTAAAAATAACAATCACAAAAGATTCATAATAAAAATAATAATAATAACTAATAAAAAATAAAAAAAAAAAAAAAAAATAAATAAATAATAATAATAATAAATTAAAAAAAAAAAAAAAACTTACTCATTGAGATATATTTAAAATAGAAAGTGAACACTGCATTACCAAAGAAGCTTTTACAAGAACACGAATATCGGGAAATGGATTTTTTAATGCGAAATGCATTAGTGACAAATTATATACTTTCATTTTTCTGTTAAGTACAGTTAAAAATACTTAAATAGTTTAATTAAGTTACAGTATTTCATATTATTGAGCATAATTTTCCCTCTGAACTTTGGTGTATTTATTGAACAATTATGTGCACACCCAGTCTCGTAAGAAATATCAAATTAATGAAAAAATAAATGATACCTTTTCTGTATAATAATAATAATAATAATAATAATAATAATAATAATAATAATAATAATAATAATAATAATAATGATAATGATAATAATGATGATGATGATGATAATGATAATGATAAAGTGAGTGAGGACAGTCCTCGGTGTTAAGTTATGTTAAATGGTGAGCAGTGGAAGCGCTAGCTTAAATATTTGGAATAATGTTGGATAAAAGAAACGGATAGCAAGTGTATAGAAAAAGTTGTGAATGAGGAGAGGTGGCTGGTGCAATTAAATCGTTGGTGGATGTAAAGGGACTAAGTCTTGAGTGGGCTAGGGTCTTACATGACAAAGTCTTGAGTGCGCTAGGGTCTTACATGAGGGTATGTTGTTATCTGTGCTAATGTATAGTAGAGATATGGTCGGAATAACAGTAGAAAAGAGTTATTAAAGTTTCAGATGTACAATCTTAGGGGCGTGTTAGGTGTGAAAAAATTGATAAATGAGGAATGAACGTATTAGAGTTATGTGGTGTGAAGAAAGGGTGAATGAGAGAATAAATGATGAACGTTAGATGGTTTGTAAGCGGATGTATAGTGGTGAGTGTGTTGGGAATCGACCGGCTGGGAGACCGAAGAAAAAGTGAATTGAGTCGGTAAACTAATGTCTGAAGGAGAGAAATGTGAGTTTGGCAGAAACGAGAATAAAAAGGTGCATAATAGGAGTGAATGGCGGGGTTTTGTGAGGGGGTATGGTTGTGGCCCACCTGGGCCAGGGGATGAACCCTGCACTTGCGATAATGCCAATAGTGAGGTACTGTCGCGGTCCGTGAGCTCTAGCGGTGGATTTTCTGACTGCGCCGGGTTCTCACGGACGGTAAAGCGCGGCTTTCTTTTCGACTTCGTCATATTCTTCTACTTTTCTTTTCCGATGCATGTCATGCACCTTACCCCCAGTCTTGGGGGGGGGAAAGGAAGATATGATAAAAATTAAAATAGTTTATATCAATAAATAGATCAATCAAAATTACGGTACCTTATAACATTTATTAGAATCCCGCCTGGGAGGTCTATTGCTTCCATACGAATTTCCTCCTCCGCCATCCTAAGGGGGGAAAAATTAGCAAAATGAAAAACAAATCTGGCAATTTTTTTTTCTAAAAAAAAAAAAAAAAACACGGAAATAATTTATAATTAATTTTAAACATAAACCATAAAAAAAATCATCACAACCCATTTTTAATGAAGATTTCAGTGGGAACATGAAATTGAAAAGCTCCCAAACGGATATGAAGACTTACCTGAGCATTATTTGGACAATCTCGCGCCATATGGCCTTCTTCTTGGCACTGAAAAATATAAACAATTACTATTAATTTCCTTGTAAATCATTGCTGCCAATGAAATTAATGTTCTTTTCTTAAAGAGCAAAGGGCCCCACGTAATAATTCATCTAATTTATTGTAAATCTTTAAACTTTCTCGCCAAATTCCCACTTTCATTAAAGGGAATTTAATAGTTCAATCAGTGTAAAGAATCAAAAAACCTACAAATTAAACATTTAATAAAATTAACAAATTTTGAAAAAAAAAATTCATTTATATTAAAATATTTCGGGAGAAAGAATCACCGTATTCCTGCGTGGTCGTAGAAGTCGACTAAGGGGGCCGGTGAGTGTGGGTTGGCTGTCCACTTACCACCGCTATCTCTGCTAGGCAATGCGATGGCAATGCCTCGGAGATGGTCGTGGCTCGCCGTAAACGACCTTCTATATTCGCCGAAATTGTATGAATCGAATGGGTACGATGGAATTGCAGAAATGTTGAGGAGAAGAGGACAGAGGTGATGGATGTAATTAGAAGGCAAATTTGATATTTGCTGAGCTGTGACGAAACAAGAGGAAAGGAAAATGTGAAATTGAGTGGTGTGGTTAAATGTTTGCGTGCTGGTGTGGAAAAGAAAGTAGAGAGGAGAGAAGGAGTGGCAATTTGATGATGACCTGTGGTAATAGCTAAAGGTAGACTTTGGTGGTGTGATCCTAACATTTTAATGGTAATTTAAGTTTTGAAAAGGTCAAGGTATGTTGCAGTAAATATGGTCCATCTGAGGGAATACTTGGAGAGTCGCGAATTTTTTGGGGATAAATCGAATGATGTCTACGCGATGGGTACGTAGAAGCCTCGATGATAGTGTTGGGGACCTGAAATGGTGGATACGGTTACCCAAAGGAGTATAACACCGACGTGGTTTGGGTGGCGGGAGAAGAATGCGAAATGGTAGGTGATGAATTTCTGTGAGGAAAGGTATGTGTGTAAGTATAATACTCTTAAACACAAGAGGATCCATAAGTATACTAGAGTTGTGAAGGTGAGATGGTATCGAAGTGAATGAAGTATGATTGATTTGTGTTGGTTGAAGAACGAGATTGTTGAAGTAGTGTTGAATTTTAAAGTCAGTGGAGGGTTGTAGGAATGGATACGGATCATGTATGTTGTTCTAATGTAAAATTAAGTTAGTGGCTTGGCATGGATGAGGAAGGTGATTACAAAGAAGTAGTAAATAAGAGTGAGAATTAATGTGAGCAAGACATTAAGAAGTATGTAAGAAGGCGCCGCTATAAATCGGATGAAAGTGAACAAGTTTATACGAACAAATACGGGCAAATGCTGGAGGCGGAGCAATTGTTTCAGTAAGTGCAAAGGAAGTGTTGTGAGTGTAAAATAAGAAAAGAATGTTAAAACAGCGAATGGTGGAAATGAAGAGGTGATGAAGCGGTAAAAGTAAAAAAAGAAGCGTGTTGAATGTACTAAAAGCAAATGATGAAGTTTCAAAAGTACAGATGCTTGTAATTATATAAGGAGGAAAAAAGGAAATACTAAAAGGTGCCATACGTAGAAACAAGAGGTAAATGAACAGGTTTGGAAGGAGGATGAATGAGGGAATACAACCAAGGGAATAGGAAGCTCTTCTGGAAGGAACGCGAAAGGTTAAGAATGAGAGATAGGAGAATCTGCATAGAATCATGAATGGGATGGTGCTTTGTAACTTGATGAAATGGATCGTGAAAAGGGAAGTGTAAATAAAAAGTCCTGCACAATATTAACAGTAATGAATGAAGGGTTTAGTAATGTGTAAGGGTGATAGTACAAGAAGGAAAGGTTATTTTGGACTGAGGTTATAGAGGAGGAGGTAATGGGTAGAGTAGAAGTGAAGAAGGTAAATTCGAAGGTATAGAAAATTACGGTGCAAATGATCAAGAGCGGAGGCGAGAGGTGATTGATGGGATTTGGAGTTGTTAATAAAGCGTTTAATTGAGGGTATAGTCATAGGATTGGAGGAAGCGTAATATTACTCTTGTATAAGGGTAAGGAGAAAAGGGGAACTGTAAAAAGTATAGGGGAATAAGTTTATTGAGTGTTTGTAGGAAAGATATATTGGTGTTTTTGTCGAAAGAGTGCGTCGAGTGATCGAAAGGACTGATTGGTGAAAACAAGTGCGTTTAGGGAGTGGTGAAGATGTGTTTATTAATTCTTTGCATTAAAACAAATGATTGAGAAAATGAGGGAGAAGAAGAATAAATTATATATCGTTTTATGGATTTGAAACAGGCATATGTAAGATTATAGGGAAGCTTTATGCAGGTATTAGTGATATATGGTGGTGTAGGCTTCGAATGGAATCAAAAGTATGTTATGACGATAGGGAGCGTGTGTAAGAAAAATGGTGCAATGGTGATGTTCGGATTAATAGCGGAGTAGGACAGGGTTGTGTTATGTCTCGCTTGGTTAATTCAATTTGTATATGGATGGGGTTCATAAAGAAATCCGAGGTGGGGAATGGCAGGAAATGTGTTAGATGAAGAGAAATGGGAGATTGGTGGGGGTGCACTACCTATTATATGCGGATGATTTGGTACTGTGTGGCGAATCTGAAAGAGATTTGCAGAGATTGGTAGAAGAATTTGGCAGGGTGATGTAAAAGGAGGGGTTTGAAAGTGAAACGTAGATTAAGAGTAAGGTTATGGTTGTGAGTGAGGAGCAGGTCCTAGTGTATTATGTTAATATGGTGAGCAGCTGGACGCAAGTGGTCTGAGATTAAGATATTTAGGTATGTGTGATGAGAAGGGAACGGAGATGCAGAGTGTAGTAAGGAAAGTTGTGAATGGCAGGAAAGGTTTGCTGGTGCAATTAAATCGTTGGTGCAATTTAAAGGGCTAAGTCTTGAGTGCGCTAGGGCTCTACATGAGGGTATTTTGTTAACTGTGTTATTGTAATGGTAGTGAAGACTATGGTATGGAAATAAAGAAGCTTTAGATCTAACAGTTCATGTGTTCAGTGGAGAAAAACAATCTTAGGACATGCTAGGTGTGAGAAGTAATAATAAAATGAGGAATGAACTTATTAGAGAGTGTGTTGTAAGAAAGGTAAATCGAGAGAAATAAATGACAGTAATAGTGAGAATCCGGTTTGTTCATGTGGAAGAGGATAATGATAGTCCGTTGGTTACGCGGATGTATAAGGTGAGTGTGTTGGAACCGACCGGCTGGAAGACGGAAGAAGAAAAGTGGATCGAGTCGGTGTACGAATGTCTGAAGGGAGAAATCGAGTTTGGCAGAGGCGAGAAAAAGACTGCATGAATAGGAGAAAAGCGCGGTTTCTGAGTTGATATGAATGGGAAATGAACCCTTACATTGACGATTTACCAATAGTGAGGGTCCCGTGCGCGGTCCATGAAAGCTCTAGGGTGGATTTTCTGTCGTGACGAGTTTTCACTAATTAAATGGTACAGGAGGGGGGGTAAGGCTGGGCTTCTTTCGACATTTGTCATACTCTCCTACTGCTTTTCTTTTCCGATGCATGTAGCGCTCCTTACTCCCACTCTTGGGAAGAAGAGTTAGGTAAAGAAAGAATTTTTCAGTTGGGTTCCGAATTCGAGTATTTCTGCGATTTGGTGGCAGAAATCAAAACTCGGGCTAATGCTTTTTTGCCAACAGACATCTTTGCATAGTTCAAATTTAAAAGTAATTTCGACAAAAATTGTAGGTTGTGAACTCTAAATTGACGGAAAATTTAGTTTTACTTCAAATGAAAATACAAAACAAATCAAAAGATACAGAAATACACCCGAAATCGACGTTTTAGGGTTGACCCCTAAAAATCTTAGTCAATCAAAACCAGCCCTTAAGGAAAGTGAACGTTCAATTCTTTAAAATAAAATTCGGCTGTAGGGAGTATCTTGTAAAGTGATTCGGCTGGACATCCGGCACAGGCAGGAGCAAAACCCTGCTACACCAATTTTTCAGCAAAACAAACCCAAAAAGAACAACAAAATATGCAAATTTTATTTCCATCGACATCAAATGAAGTTTTTGATAACTACAATACATCAATCAACTTTCAATTTTCTGCTATTCCTTCCATAATACACAGTCTTATAGTTAACAATATACACAATTTCCTATTTCACCTCAACTCCATTTTACTAACATTGGTAGACCAACCATAAAATAATTAATATGTGCAATATGTTCAAACTTTATATAAATCTCTCAATATTCTTCAAATGTGTAAATAACCAAAAAAAGTAGAATCACAGAAACGAGATAACTTCTTATTCTCAAAACTAAGTACTATCTTAAAGTATATTACAATGAATCAAATTAAAAATAACCATCACAATAATAATAATAATAATAATAATAATAATAATAATAATAATAATAAATAATAATAATAATAATAATAATAATAAATTCAAAAATATATATTACTCAATGATATATATTTAAAATAAAAAGTGAACACTGCATTACCAAAGAAGCTTTTACAAGAACACGAAATTCGGGAAATGGATTTTTTAATGCGAAATGCATTAGTGACAAATTATATACTTTCATTTTTCTGTTAAGTACAGTTAAAAATACTTAAATAACTATTTTAATTAAAACAGTTAAAAATACTTAAATAATTAGTTTAATTAAGTTATAGTATTTCATATTATACATAATTTACCCTCTGTATCTTTGACTTGTACTGGAGTATGGTGTATTTATTGAACAATTATGTGCACACCCAGTCTCGTAAGAAATATCAAATTAATGAAAAAATAAATGATACCTAATACATTGACCTTTTCTGCATAATCATAATGATAAAATTTAATATAGTTTATATCAATAAATATATTAATCAAAATTACGGTACCTTATAACATTTATTAGAATCCCGCCTGGGAGGTCTATTGCTTCCATACGAATTTCCTCCATCACCATCCTAAGGGGGAAAAATTTAAGCAAATTGAAAAATAAATCTGGCAATTTTTTTTATATTAAAAAAAAAAAATAATAATTTATAATTCATTTTAAACATATAAATCATAAAAAAAATAATCACAACCCATTTTTAATGAAGATTTCAATGGGAACATGAAATTGAAAAGCTCCCAAACGGATATAAAAAGACTTACCTGAGCATTATTTGGACAATCTCGCGCCATATGGCCTTCTTCTTGGCACTGAAAAAGATAAACAATTACTATTACATTTCCTTGTAAATCATTGCTGCAAATGAAATTAATGTTCTTTTCTTAAAGAGCAAAAGGCCCCACATCTTTGCATAGTTCAATTTTAAAAGTAATTTCAATAAAAATTGTAAGTTGTGAACTCTAAATTGGCGGAAAATATGGTTTTACTTCAAATGAAAATACAAAACAAATCAAAAGATAGAGAGAAACACCCGAAATCGACGTTTTAGGGTTGACCCCTAAAAATCTAAGTCAAAATCAAAACCAGCCCTTAAGGAAAACGAATGTTCAATTCTTTAAAATAAAATTCGACTGGAGGGAGTATCTTGTAAAGTGATTAGGCTGGACATCCGGCAGAGACAGGAGCAAAACCCTGCTACACCAATTTTTCAGCAAAACAAACCCAAAATGAACAACAAAATATGCAAAATTTTATTTCCATCGACATCAAATGAATTTTTTGATAACTACAGTAAATCAATCAACTTTCAATGTTCTGCTATTCTTTCCATAATACACAGTCTTATAGTTAACAATATACACAATTTCCTATTTCACCTCAACTTCATTTTACTAACATTGGTAGACCAACCATAAAATAATTATTATGTGCAATATGTTTAAACTTTATATAAATCTCTTAATATTCTTCAAATGTGTAAATAACCAAAAAAAGTAGAATCACAGAAACGAGATAACTTCTTATTCTCAAAACTAAGTACTATCTTAAAGTATATTACAATGAATCAGACTAAAAATAACCATCACAATAATAATAAATAATAATAAATAATAATAATAATAATAATAATAATAATAATAATAATATTTAAAAAAATATATTACCCATTGAGATATATTACCAATGCATTACCAAAGAAGCTTTTACAAGAACACGAATATCGGGAAATGGATTTTTTAATGCGAAATGCATTAGAGACAAATTATATACTTTCATTTTTCTGTTAAGTACATTTAAAAATACTTAAATAACTATTTTAATTAAAACAGTTAAAAATACTTAAATAATTAGTTTAATTAAGTTATAGTATTTCATATTATTGTACATAATTTTCCCTCTGTATCTTTGGCTTGTACTGGAGTATGGTGTATTTATTGAACAATTATTGTACACCAAGTCTCGTAAGAAATATGAAAATGAAAAAATAAATGATACCCGACTTTTTATAGGTACGTTGGAGAAATAAGGAACAGAATATTCAAGTAGGTGGGGATTAAGAGGGATATCTGCTTTAAAGGTTAGTACGGCTTAAGCCCTGATAAGAGGGGTTTTAGGTATATGTAAATAGTTATTAAAAATGATATTGATGAAATTAAAGTGATAGTGAGAGACAAAAAGTATGAGCGATTTGGTTAATGATGTTGGCTATGATTAGTATTATTAAACAGTATATCTTATATGATATATATATATATAAGTATATATATATATATATAATATATTATATATATATAATATATATATATAATATATATATATATATATATATATATATATATTAGAAATGGTGCAACTCACACACACAGATAGTAATACACACTGATGAGTCAATAGTATTTCATCAGTATTATCATCGCGTCATCAAACAATTAAAGGTAATCTATTGTTTTGGTTTGGTCACTTTGATTATTATTATCTATTCTAATAGTCTCATTATGCATAATCAATACCTAATACATTGACCTTTTCTGTATAATAATAATAATAATGATAATAAAATTTAAAATAGTTTATATCAATAAATAATCAATTCAAAATTAGGTAACCGTTAATACATTTATTAGAATCCGCCTGGGAGGTCTATTGCTTCCATACGAATTTCCTCCATCACCATCCTAAGGGGGAAAAAATTGAAAAATAAATCGGGCATTTTTTTTATTAAAAAAAAAACGAAAATAATTTAAAATTCATTTTAAACATGTAAACCATAAAAAAAAATCATGACAACCCATTTTTATAAAGATTTCAGTGGGAACATGAAATTGAAAAGCTCCCAAACGGATATAAAGACTTACCTGAGCATTATTTGGACAATCTCGCGCCATATGGCCTTCTTCTTGGCACTGAAAATATAAACAATTACTATTAATTTCCTTGTAAATCATTGCTGCCAATGAAATTAATGTTCTTTTCTTAAAGAACAAAAGGTCCCACATAATAATTCATTAAATTTATTGTAAATCTTTAAACTTTTTCCCCAAATTCCCACTTTCATTAAAGGGAATTTAATAGTTCAATCAGTGTAAAGAATCAAAAAACCTATCAAATTAAAATTTAAAAAATTACAAGGTTTTGAAATAATAAAATATTCATTTATTTAAAATATTTTCAGGGAAAAGAATTGCCCACACCGTATGTCTGCGTGTATATATATATTTATATATTATATATATATATATATTATATAAAATATTATATAATATTATTATATATAAATATATATATATATATATATAATATATATATATAATAAATATATATATATATATATCTATATATATATATATATATATATATTATTAAATATATACAATATATATCTATATATATATATAATAATATATATTAATAATAATATAGTATATATATATATATATATATATATATATATATATATATATATATAATATATATATATATAAATATATAATATATATACATACATACATACATATATACATACATACATGACATATATACATAACATAATATACATACATACTACATACATAATACATACATACATAATACAAACATACAGTACATACATATATATATATATATTATCATATAATATAACTATATATATAATATAATATAATATATATATATATATCTATATAATATATATAATATATATATATATATAATATATAAATATATATATATAAATATATATAATAATATATAGCAAGCACTATAAACACAATCCATATCTCAACAACTACAACAGCTACCGGAAAAGGGAAAATACATTTCTGGAATGCTGGTCCAGATTTTAGTGCGGAAAATGTAAAAAAAAAATAAAAATAAAAAAAAAATAAAAAATTTATAATCTCAAAACTACAGTAGTACAGCGAAAGGAATAACATTTTTGAATCCTGGAAAATTTTTACTTAAGAAAATGTTAAAGAAAAATAAAAAAATAAAAAAAAATTGTTAATAATATAAGTAATAGATTAAACAGCCTATTTAGAGACCTTTTATGGTTACTGTTAAAATAAATAGAATTTTCTATTAAGTTTTGCTTTTTTTTTTTTAACGTAAAGCAATACCCCTACTACGGGGTAGGACCAATTCCCCCCTCCGGAGGGTCTCCGGAACCCCTCTTTTGTATTTGGGTGTCGCGGGGTTCCTCACGCCCCTCCCCTACGGGGTGAAACGTCCCCCCCTGCGTTCCCGTAAGCTCGAGCCCCCTACATGCCGTGTAATACCTTTACAAATAGTATATATATAAACTATGTCCCCTCCCCCCAAAAAGCCAATTTTTTTTTTTTTTTTTTTTTTTTTTTTTTTTACATTTTAATAACAAATTAGGGTTCCAAAAATGTTTTCTTTTCAAACTGTTAGCTAATTTTTTTAGATATAGATTGTGGCTCTTCTAGAGGCTGGCCATAATATTGTATGATATATAATATATATATTATATAATACTAAAGAAATAAATAAATCACATCTGGGTTAAAATTAAATCTAGATAGAAAAAATGAAAATAAATAACATTTATATATATAATATATATTATATAATCTATATATTATAGTAATAATATTATATATAATATATATGGGTGGGATTAAAAAAAAAACCGTTCGTTTTTTAAAAAAAAAAAACACGTTTTTTTAAAAAAAAAATGACCAATACAAAAAAACCATGTTTTTTTGTTTTTTTTTAAATCAATTTTTTTTTTTTTTTATTATTATATATATTAGCTATATATATTTCAAAATAATGGCATTACTTGTTGGTATTAGCATTAAAATACAGTAAATACAATCTGTTAAAGAGGTATGCAATATATAAAGTAGATTTAATTATGTAGTAAAGTTTTAATTTGTGCGATGAAAAATAAAATTATTTACATTTCACACCTCTGATAATAATTATTAATTATTATTAGTATTATTATATATAATAATTATATATATATATAATAATATATATATATATATATATATATATATATATATATATAATAAATATAATATATATATATATATATAATAATATTAATATATATATATATTATATTCTTATCTACCTTTTTCCCCCAAGACTGGTGTAAGGGCGTAAGAAGCATCGAAAAGAAGCCAGTTAGAAAGAAGTCGAAAAGCCAAGTCCAGCCTTACCCTCCCTCTGTACCATTAATTAGTAAAGACTCGTCACAGTCAGAAAAATCCACCCTATAGCTTCACGGGACTGCGACCGAGACCCTCACTATGGTAATCGTCAGTGCAAGTGTTCACCCTTGGCCCAGGTGGGCCCACAACCATACCCTCCTCACAAAACCCGCCATTCTCTCCATCTTAATGCAACCTTTATCTCGCCTGCCAAAATCAATTTCTGGCCCTCAGACATTCATTTACTGACCTATCCACTTTTTTCTTCGATCTCCCAGCGATCGTGTTTCCAACACACCGCCAGCTATACATCGCTAAAAACCGAGCTATAATCATCCTTCCACATGCCCAAACCCTCTCAACATACTTTCATTTATTCTCTCGTTTACCCATTTTTCACACCACACAACTCTCTAATTATTTCCATTCCTACTTAATCATTCCTTCTCTATACCTACTCTAAATTTCCATCTGGAAACACATGAACTTTAGATCCTATACTTCTTATTCGCAGACCATATCCTCAACTACTAATAAATACACCAGGTAACAATAGGCGTCATGTAAGACCCTAGAGCACTCTAGAAGACTACCATACATTCACCAACGATTTTTATTTTAAACACTCTCCGGATCCAACATATACCTAAATATTTAAAACTCAGACACTTGTTCCAGCTGCTCACACATCTAACATAACTTCACACTGAGGATGTCCTCACTCACAACCATAACCTTACTCTATCTACGTTACCCTTTCAAAGCCCCCTCCTTTTACAAACTGTGCCAAATCTCTCTACCTAATTCTCAAACTCTTTAAATTCGCCACACAAACCAAATCATTCGCCATATAATAGGTAAGGGCACCCTGCCACTGCATCTACCATCTCCAATCAGTTCCTAAACACCATTTCGCTGTCACGCCAATTTTCAATTCTTTCATAACCACATCCATAACAAATTGAATTAACCAAGGAGACATAACACAAACCTGCCACTCCGCTATTAACTAAACCAAGTCACTGTTGACCACCATTTATTCTTACAAGCGCCTCACTATCGTCATACATTCTTTTGGTTCCATTTCAGAAGCCTACCACCAAGACCATATATCACGTACACCTGCCATATGAGCTTCCCTATTTACCCTATCATACACCTGTTGCAATCCATAAAAAACTAAATACAATTTATCTTCTTCTCCCTCATTTCTCTGTCATTTGTTTTAATGTAAAGATTTGACCACACATCCTCTACTACTCCAAAACGCACCTTGCTTCTTCCCCAATCAGTCCTTCAGTCACTCGGGCACTCTTTCAACCAAATACAACATATTTCTTCTATAACACTCAATAGAACGTAATTCCCCTATATCTACAGTTCCCTTTATCTCCTTTACCCTTATATATAGGTACTATTACTGCTCTCCTCACCTCGGAACTATACCCTCATAAACGCTTTATACACACAACTTCAAGATCCAATAAATCAGCAACTTGCCTCCGTTCTTGATCATTCACCAGCAATTTCATCTATAACGTGCGTTTACCATCTTACTATCTCGACTCTCCCTTTCCTCTTCTGTGCTAATTAACCCCACCAAAACACCTATTATTCTGCAACCATCAAACCCACGCACAAGTCACTATCACCTTCATTACTGAAAATATGCAGGATTTTCGAAGTGTTCTTTCCACACTCCCCTCACATCCATTTCAATCAGTTACAAAAAACACCAATCCCCTATTTCATTATTTGAGCAGGTTCCCCTATCTAATTTTTAATCCTTTCGCGCCTTCTCAACCAGAGAGCTTCCTAATTTCCTTGTATGTCCCTTCATCGTCCTTCCAACTTTGTTCGATTTACCTCTCTCTTTCTCTAACGAGTAATGCATCTTTTTAGCATTGACTTTTTCGCTCCTTATATAATTCCAAGCAGCTTTCTTTTTGAAACTTCATCATTGGTTTTAGTACATTCACAAACGCTTTTTTTTAAATTTTTTACTTTAACCGCTTGTGCATCACCTTCATCCCCACTTCACTGTTCCATGCTACTTCCTACTTTAGCAGCACCCACATACTTCTTTTGCACTGCTAACATTGCTTCCAAGATTTTATTTAGTTTTCAGGCTTGTTCACATTCAAACTGGATTACTTGCGAGCGTTCTCATACTATCCTATTAACCTTGTTCCCACTAAACTTCTCACTCTTAATTTTAACCCTCTTCCTTCCGTATCACCCCTTCCACTCCATCCAAGTCCCCTCTAACTAATTTAACATAGAATCAACATATGATCCGATATCATTTCTAAACACCTACTGCGATTTAACATCCAACATAACGTCAACATCTTTCTTCACCAACACAAAATCATCAACTTTTCAAACCTAAAAACTGTTCCATAACCCAACTCTACCGTAGTACTTATGGATATCTTGTGTTAAGAAGTATTACTTTAAAACC
>JABUQX010010987.1:2500-7500 GCA_015478945.1 Trachelipus rathkii
GGAAGTCTCTGGTGGCAAATCTCCTCCTTTGAGGACTTCTGTGACTTTTCTTTCCATAAAGTTTTATCTTTTTCTTTGTCCATTTTTTTTACTCCAGACTAAGATACATTGGATGCTTTTGTTTCCGGAAACTCGTCTGGAGATTCAGCAATAGAAAAGAAAAAAGTTTTTATTTTTATTTTTAATATTTGAATATCTATGTAAACCAAAATTAAAATTAAAATAAATTGAAATTAAAAAAAAATTTTAAAAAAAAAAAAAAAAAAAAATACCAAAAGTTTTGTTGCTCCTCATATTTAAATTTTTTTTTTTTTTTTTGCAATTTCTGATAACCCTTGCAGAAATGGGCGAAGTTTCATATCAGAAGAACCTAATGTACTGCTTGGCGTGTCTTAAGTTAAACGTTGTGGAGATTACTTCATGTTCTTTACTAGTGTCTAAAGACTGTTTAACACTTCTTTCTTTAATTCCCCACTACCCTTGACAGACACACTTTCACTCCTTGGTATTTTGGTCATTAATTCCGAACTAATCTTCATTTTTCTCTTCTCTAGGGAGTATCGGGTAGGGTCAAAGATTATGACCTTATAAAACTTTTTATGAGTCTTCTAATTTTAAATGGAAGTAAAAGTTTTACCAGAATCTGCAAAAAATTTGTTAAAAATTATTTCCTTCGTTTTATGCAGCGGAACATTTAAAAAGAAAAAAAAATATTCATTTTATTTTTGATGAATTCTTTTAATTTTATTTTCGATTGAAGAAATTTTAAAGAATATTCATTCGCTATAATAAGAGATTGAAATGATACAAAGAACATGTATAGAATTCATATGAATATTATATAGGTCTCATAGGGATCCACTCCTTATAAATTTTAGATTAATATGATTTTAGATTAATATTTACTTTAAATCCTAAGAAATCTTAAGGATTTGTATCATCTATAACAGAGGTTCTCAAACCTATTTCGTCTACCGCCCACTTTGAAAATCAATCATTTTTCAGCGCCCCCCAATTTTTTTTACTTTACCAAAACTTAAAAACCATAATGACATTCATTACTTTAGTTAATTTAATTATAGTGTGCTATATTAGTCTGGTCTGGAGTTTAAACTTATATTAAAAACGAGACTTTTTTACCAGTGAGAGCAATTTAAAAGCAACTTTATAATATTAAGAATATATTTTATTCAAATTAAAACAAACATAATCAATTTTAATTTTAAACAAACATAATCAATTTTAATTTTAAAACTAATCTAATGTGAAGGATGAATCTGATGATTTTTAACAAGTTTGTTGATATCAGGTTCGAATTTACTCAAAAACAGCCGCAAGTCGCCGCGTTCGGTAACATGCAAACGATTTCTCTTTTTAGTAAGCAGCGTTGCCACAGCACTAAATCCACGTTCACACAAATATGACGATGGGAATGCTATCAAAAATCGTTGAACGATCGACCACAATCCAGGGTACAATTGCGGGATTGGCTTTTGTAGCCAAAATTCTTGGTAGCCATTTTTGAATTTGATTTTTATTTCCTCGTTCGTTGTCAGTTCTATAAGTTCTTCTTGCAGCTGGGATGATATTGCTGTGTTGACATTTGAAAAAGGATCCAACACCCAGTCTGGTATTTCCAATTTCAAAATGTCCTGGAATCGTTCTATGAAATCACTGTGGAGGTTTTCCAAATGTTGGCAGTAGGCAAGCAAGTCGTCGTTGTTGCAGGATACTGATAAATTGGGAAAATTGTGGAACTCACGTCTGCCGATATTCTTCTTGTGTAAGAGCAGCTTGGCTACGAAAGCAGCAACGACATTTTTTGTTTTAATTAAGTTCAAGTCATCACCTTGAAGTTGGAGATTTATATCATTAAACAATTTATACAGGTCTGTCAAGTACGCGATATCATTCTTTGATGTGATGAGGTTGTCGCGCAATTCTGTGTCTTTGTTTTCCAAGAACTCTATCACAGAGTCAAACAGATTGTAAAATCGAGTCAGACAATTGCCTCTTAATAGCCAACACACTTCTGTGTGAAACAGCAATCGGTTGAAATCTTCATCATTAGCAACACAAAGCTGATTAAATAATCTATCAGTTAAAGAGCTGTTTCGGATTTTATTGACTGCTTTGATGACATGTTGCAGTGATTGAAACAGTCGTTCACTTAAATTTCTAGCAACCAAATGTTCTCGATGAATGACGCAATGTACAGCGAGCACATCTGGAATTTTGTTTTTTAAGTACGCTATGAAGCCTTTATGACACCCTGTCATAGCCGGAGCGCCATCCGTAGCAGCTGATATAATATTCTTCAAGGGAATTTCTTTCTCATCACAAAACTTTCTCATCTTTAATAAACCTCATGTAAGACAGCAACAATGCTTCATTAGTTGAAAGTGGACTCAACCAACTGAATTGAGAATTGACTAGTCTTCAGATGATTGCACAATGACTCTTCAATGTTTTCAGCCATTTCATCAATTCGTCTTTGCACAGAACTATTGCTCAAAGGAATTTTTCGGATAATATCTGCCGCCGGTTTATGGAGCACAGTAGTTATTATTTCTTTTATTGCCGGCAAAATTAACTCTTCTCCGATGGTGTGTGGTTTGCCTGTTTGAGCAATTAACAAAGAGATATTGTACGAAGCTCGAAGTCCGTCATCGTCTTGCTTAGCAGCAGCCGAAAAAAGTTTTGATACACTTGCCTGAGCATTGTGCTTCTTCTCCAGGTCTTGAAAATAGGCTACATTTTTGTCTTTCTTATCTGGATGCATTTTATTCAAATGATCTTGAAGTCTTGAAGGCTTCATCGCTTCATTCGAAAATGTTTTTAGACAAAGAAGGCACAAAGGCGAAGATGGGTTTGTGGTATTTTCAATAAATCCGTATTTAATATATTCTGCACTGTATTGCCGTCTCTTCTTTTTTGCTTCCGACATGGTTTTGTTTTCACAAATACGTAAGTAAAGTGTTGAGCTTAAGTACTTGCTTAACGATTGCGCGCGAAACCGCTAATGAAAATAAAAGAAATATTACGAGCTTTTATATAGGATTGAAATACAGCACGCACCGACAGGAATAAGACAAACATGCACAAACTCGTTTATCTCATTCGACGCTCAATCGTACTGAGCAAGTAAGAACAAGTATCGATGAACCAGCCGATTGATACAGGATTGCACAAATCGCGTTATTTAACAAAAACTTGTTAAAACTTGATTGCTCACGGCCTATCCTACGAAAGCTATGTTAAATATTTTTAGTTTTTATACTTTTATACTTTTTATAGTACTATAAATATAGGGTGAAGTTGCATAATAAGCGCGAAAAATATGACAACACATTGTACTGTAATAAATAATAATAGGCAACCTCTAAAATAGCTGTAGAAGCCTTGCCAAACGTAAAATATAAATAATCATTAATTTAATAATTTAGTTTTTGATTTATTTTTATATATATATATATATATATATATATATATATATAATATATATATATATATATATATATTATATATATATATATATATATATATATATATATATATATATATATATATATATATATATATATATATAGTATATATATATATAATTATATATACTATATATATATATTATATATATTATATATATATATATATTAATATATATATATATATATATATATATATATATATATTATATTATTATATATTTTATATATATATATTTATATATTTTGTATTTATATATATATATATATATATATTAGTATAAATTTAGTATAAAAACTAAAATTTATACAATCAAACAGGGCAGAAATATAAACTAAAATTACTAAATAATCGATGTTGTGTAGTAGATAGGTTTTAATTTCAGTGAATTTTAAAATATTAAGTAGATGAAATTACAAATCAGCCATCGCCCCCCTAAACCACTTGAACGCCCCCCATTTTTTCTAGGCCCCTTCACCGCCCGCCCTCTAGGCCTCCAGCGCCGCAAGGGGGCGTTACGCCCCCTTTGAGAAAGACTCGATCTATAATTACAGCAAAAGAAGAAAATTAATTAAAGGCGGAATTAAACACACACCCCTAAACACACACATACATACGCACACTCACACACACACCTAAGCACACAAACAAACATATATATATATATATATATATATATATATATATTCATATAGATTGTATATATAATATATATATAAATAAAAAAATATATATATATATAAAAAAAATATATTGTATATATATATATATATATATATATATATATATATATATATATATATATATATATATATATATATATATATATCATATATATTATATATATATATATATATATATATATTATATATATATTATATCTATATATATATATATATATATATATATATATATATATATATCATCTTCCTCCTGTCCACAGATTGGGGGTAAGGTGTGTAGCATACACCGGAACAGAAAAGAAGTAGAATAATAAGACGCAAGTCGAAAAGAAAACCCAGCCTTACCGTTCCTTTTGTGCCATAAAATAAGAACTTGTCGCAGGCAGAAAAATCCACAATAGGGTTTCAAGGGATTGCGGCTGACCCTCACTGTGGCATCTCGTCCCTGTAGGGTTCAACCCCTGGGCTAGGCCCACAGCCATACCCCCTCACAAAACCCCGCATATCACTCCTATTATGCACCTTTCTTCTCGCCTCTGCCAAACTCACATTCCTCTCCTTCAGGCATTCCTTTACTGACTCAATCCATTTTTCCTTTGGTCTCCCAGCCGGTCGACTCCCACCACACTCTCCCCTATACACTCGCTTAACCAATCGACTATCATCCATCCTTTCCATACAACCAAACCATCTCAATGTACTATCGTTTATTCTCTCATTTACCCCTTTCTTCACACCAAACAACTCCCGGATGCGTTCATTCTTCATTTTATCAGTTCTTCTCACACATAGCACTCCCTTAAGATTGGACATCTGAAAACATTGAACCTT
>JABUQX010010987.1:17500-20000 GCA_015478945.1 Trachelipus rathkii
TATACTATATAATATATATATATATAGTTATAATTAATATATATATATATATATATATATATATATTTATATTTATACTATATATTGTACGGTAAATAATTCGAATTTAGAAGGTTTCTCCTTTTTAGAAAGGTTCGAAGTTATTGTATAGTACTATATATCATATACATATAATAATAGTAATTAATATATATAATATATATATATTATAGATATATATATATGATATATTAATTATATATAATATAGTAATATATATATATTACGCCACTTAAATCTTTAATGAATCAGGACTTTCTTATAATCAATCACAAAATTCTCGAGAATTGAAAAAAAAGGAAGAAAGAATACCATTATATATAAGTATGAAATTTTCCCCGTTATTAAAAAAGGTAAATATTTAATGAAAGGAGGTCATCGAAGGCTCTTTCTCCAACCGCCTCAGAATAGCGGATAGCCGCGCATACACGATCTAAAAATACCACTGACAGCGGAGCCCCAGTTTTGGAATGATTCTCGCCGTGTCCGACACAAGTGGATTGATGGGGGTGAAGGAATATTAGTGTGCCAAGCCCCTCCTTAACAATATCCACCTCCATTATTCAACTATTGTAAGGGTATATATATATATATATATATATATATATAATATATATATATATTATATATATATATATATATATATATATATATATATATATATAATAATTTATAATTATATAATATATAGCTATATATGATCTAGTTAAAGTGGAACTAGAAAAAAGAGGAGGTGTATATAAAATGCATTGGTGACTAAGATGTGCCCTTGTTTATTCTCTAAGCGTGTGAAATTCTTAACATAAAAACTGATAATATTTATCCATTTATGGTCATTATGAACAGCAAAGTGCCAAAAAGATGACAAAGCGTATATTTACATTTACCAGTTGGTGGTGAGAAGAATTAGAATTTAGCTTACATCCTTTGATATGAAGTGTGTGTACCTCTTTTGGGCTGTATCATCATTGGTGGGTGTTTGTTCGTGTCTGGCAGAAAACTGACTAATAGATCGGCTTTTCCGCTACAGGTGTGTGTACGCCTTTCTACCAATATTGTTTTGGCAACAGCCGCTTACTGCCTCAGATAGTCGTGAACATTGATACTGTCAACAGTTGGAGTGTCTTGTTTTAGTTTTTGATTTAGACTTTGAATCTTTTGACCATGAGTAGCTATTGCACTCCTCGGAAAGGAGTAGTTAATAGATATTGGAAGCGTCCTAAACCGAGAGTTTACGAGTGTAATATTAGAGATGCAGAAAGATTTTATCAGCAGTCTTATAAAGAATATCTTGATGCGAAAGAATGGGCTAATAGGAAAGCCTCAGAAGACAGGTCACGTGTTAGTGATGATTCCAGATGGACACTGAGACGAACTAATTCATTAACAGATAGTGCTGATTATAATACAGGTAGAAGTTCATATACGAATTCTAATTTTGGTGCAAATCAGTATGGAGAAGACTCATATACATCTTCATTGAGGTCAACTTCTATGGCAGGTACCAGAAAACAGAGTCCACCCTCTGATATAACTATAGAAGAAAGACTCCAGAAGTTGCAAAAGCTCAGATCTGAACTAGGACTTCCTTCCTCAGAAGTTTCATCGCAAGCCACAAGGGTAAAATTTTCGATACCATCTCCTACAGGATCTACAACAAATTTAAGTAAAAGTCGTACATTTACTTCGCCTGATCCGAGGGAAAGAAGAGGAAAAACGGTTGATGCCTCTAGCTCTTCATCCTATTCAAGCACACGTGGAGGTAGTAGAGCTTTTGCCACAGACCTATCATCAGATTCATACGGGGACAGTGGAACAGAAAGAAGCTCAAGATTTAAAAGTAAATATAATTATGAGGACTCTTCAGACTTAATGCCAACACAAAATGGAACAGAAAGAAGCTCAAAATATGCAAGTAAATACTCTTATGAAGATTCCAGCGACATAAGACCAAAGCAAAATGGTATTGGGTCATCATATTCAAAAGATGAATCAGATAAATATTCATTCAAGAGTTCTTTCAAAGCTGATAAGAAATACGATGACGATGATAGTTCCTACAGTTATAAGTCTCCTAAATCCGATATCGGAGGGTCAAAATCGTATGCAAGCAGTCGGAAGACTCCCGCTGTTGAAGACAATGATATTGAAGATTATGACGCTGATGCTTTCCTCTCTAATATTAAGAAAAAATTTCCAACGTCTGAGGAAATACTAGAACGCATAAAAAAGATGGATTCTGATATGTGATTGTTTTTTTTGTAACGCATTTTTTATGTAGATTTATTTAATGAAGTTTTTATATGCATCCAATTGGTATTGTAAGGTACGTTTTGCTATTTTGAACCAAGTCTTTTTTTTGTAGTGCCATAGAAATCTGTAATAACACATGCGAAATGTCAAGCCAAGAACTTTTATATCATTCTAATTATTATTTAAAAGTGATATTTTTAGTGATAAT
>JABUQX010010987.1:27500-33987 GCA_015478945.1 Trachelipus rathkii
TATATTATTATTATTATTATGATATATTATTGTTATATTATTATTGATTATTATTGATTATTTATTATTATTAATAGTTATTATTATTTATTATTAATTTATTATTGATTATTAGTTATTATATATTATATGTATTATTTCATTATTATTATGTATTATTTATTATTATTATCCCAAAGAATTTTTTGAAATAAAATAAAATAGCACAACGTAATTTGCTATTTCTTTATACTGTAAATAATTAAATAACAAAATATAAATTTAATAATTTTCGAAATAAAAAACTAAAATTTAAAAATGGATTTTAAATTTTGATTCAATAAAACATTTGAATGAAAAAAAATCTTTTGTGAAAATTTGTGAAAAAATTTGAAGAATATCAGAAGACAAAAAGAAGCCAAACGCTGCCAATTTTTTGGCGAACCGGAAACCAACATTTGAGGTTGAGTCAACCGTGAAAATAGGCAAATTTTGCGGATGGTTTTTTCTTCATTGGAACCTTTGACAAATTTAATTTCTCTCAATTGAGATTTGAACCAAATATTGAAGACTGAAATCTCTTCGTCGACGCGTGAAAGTATCGAATAAATTTGAGAAGATTTGAAGATCTTTCTCTTCGTTTTAACCCTTTGAAAATTCTTTTCCTTTTGATGGGTTGATGCCTTCACATACAATTGAAGTGCTGAGCTCGAATTTATCGGCGTAAGAAAAAATGAGATCAATATCGAGCAGCAGAGAAGAAGCAAAGCTGGAGATGCAGTTCTTCCACATGATTCCCCATGTTGCATAGCAGCTGGATACTCACCTACAAATATATATATATATAATATAGTAATAGTAGTACTATTATTATATATATATTATATATATTATTATATATATATATATATATATATATTATATATTATATAGTAATATATATATATATATATATACCTGAGAAAAAAGGCCCACATTAATTAGAAATGGTTATAAAACATAATTGCAAATATTAATTCAAAAACCGAAATCATACTAAAATATGGTAATTCAAAGAAAACATTCAAATAATTTACATTTTTTTTCCAAGATTTTATAAACGGTGTTTGGTTCTTATTAAACCATAGTTGCTTAATAAAACCACGAACGTAATTAAAAATTTTAAAACGAAATTAATAAATTGCTTTGGCACTCTACACTGGATATAATTTGGATCATCTTTAATCTAGCTTATTTCTAGCTTGTTAAACATGACTTAGTAAATAAAAATAAGCCACTGTCTTCAATGGCGAGACCAACACAATTATCATGGTACCATTTAAAACACTTTGTGAAAATTATAATATCAGCAAATTTTTTTCCAAATCCAATGTCAATATCATTCCCTTTTTTTTTTACTCTGTTTGCTTCTTTACTTTTCTTTATTTTTTAGTGGTAGTCTTTTTCCTTTCTTTCTTGCTATCCTATTTTTTTAAAAATATTTTTCATCCATCTTTAGTGCTCGTACTTTATTGCATTTCTTTTTCCTGGTTTCTCCTAAACCACTGTTTAATTTGGAGTTGACATCAACCTTTAAAACGAGGACTATACACAATCTTTTTCTTCTTAGATTTACCAATACAATCTTACTTGTGGATTCATATGAAATACATGGTACACACACACACAGTTTTATCAAAAATCTGTGTTTCGTAAGTAGTATCTGATGGAGGTCAGCACAGGGAAATATTATGCTTCTCTGCAGTATTAACCAAGAGACAATAACCACAAAAAAATAAAATCATAAATGATAGTAATTTAGTAGATGTACCTTATTTATTGGATCTTATTAGCCGTTGCATACTAGGTTAGATTAAATTTGAAATGAAGGCTATTTTATTAAACATTCTTTATCATATACTTTAAAGTAAAGAGAATAACTTACAAAAAATAATTAAAAAAAAAAAATCAAGGAAGGTGAAATAAATTACATTTTTAAATTTAACCCTGCTAATTTCATTGTCGTAATTTAAAGAAAAGGAAGAGAAAATTGAGAGACGAAACAACCTCAAGCAACGTCTCTGCCAATCCGACAAGAAATCATCCTTTGTTAGTATCCCGCCAGTTAGTGGTCATTAAATTGTCTTATGTGTATATGAGTAAAGAGCCAAATATATATAACTATATAATATATATGATAGGTATATATATATATGTATATAATAATAATAATATATATATAATTATATTATATAATTTATAATTATATATAATATTATATTATATACTTATATTATTATATATATATATATAATATATAATCATCATATATATATACATACCATATATAGTATATATATATATATATATATATATATACTATATAACTATATATATATATTTGATATATTATATATTATTATTATATATATATATATATATAGCTGTATATGATATATATATTATTACTAATATTTATATATATAATAAATATACTAGATTCATAAGAATAAGAAGACAATCAATGGGCTAACGATTTGAGATGCAAATACGATCATGTTTATTATGTGTGATATCATTAAAAGAATACCTCTAATAGTTTCACTATTTATATTGACGCAAAGTATTGGTGTTTTGAACCACTAACCCTCACTGATGGTAAAAGCAGTGTGTTACTCACCGCAATCCATCACGATGAGCTAAAAGGAAACCTGCCGTTTACTTCTGAAAGATTACATCTTCACAGAACGATTAAGGTAGGCGTTGGTCCTGAGCAGTGACGACCTTTGGCTAGATCTCCCGCTCACAGCTCGGTCAAGGGGTCACACAGGTTTAAGTGAAGTATAGATTTCCGGACAGATAAATAATTGTATTAGTCGGAAATACATGACTAAGTAAGCATATGCGTATTTAACTTAGGCATCGAATTTCTATAATGAAATATTGATAGAAATCCACTTGAGTCATTGCTTAACATCGTGTAGAACAAGCTGACCCAGAATAAGAGCAGGGGAGATTGGCCAAGGTTAAACACTGTCAGACCCGACGTACCTTATTCTTCTGGGAAGATGTAATCTTTCCAGAAGAAAACGGTAGGTTTACCTTTTAGCTCATCGCGGTTCTGTGGTGACACACCTGCCTTACCATTAGGGAGTTTGAGGTTCAAAACCCATACTCTCAATAAGAAGTGAAATATAAGGAGATTTATATATATATAATATATTTATTATATATAATATATATATTACAAACTCGATAGAAGATTATGTAAATAGATTAATGCTATCGAGTATAGTATTAGTATAATATTAATAACTGTAATAATGATGTTATATATATCCTGATTATCTGTATGCTATATCTTATAACTAATATACGAATATTATATTAGCAGAGCTTAGGTATATACTATATTTATATATATATAAACGATATATTATATATATATATATATATCATATATAATATAATATTATCATATAATATGTATATATTATATTATATATATAATATTCACAGTTTTCCACCACTCACGGGCTGAACACTTTTCAAGGAGGGGGCGGAAACCATTTTATATATAATATATACTATATTATATATATATAAATATATACTAATATATTATATATATATATATAATATATATTAGTAATATACCGTATATATAATATAATATAATAGATATATATAATATACTATATATATAGTATATATATATATATATATATAATATATATATATATATATAATTATATATATTATATATTATATATATATATACGGTATATATATCTATATAGTATATATATATATATATATATATTATATAATAAAAAATAAAAAAAAAAAAATATATATATAACAGTATATAATATATATATATATTAATATATTAATTATAATATATATATAATTATAGTATATATATGATATTATATATATATATATTGACAGAGGTAGGTGATATTCAAATACTAAGTCTTTTTAAATATAAATAAATAATATACAAGAATCTTCTAAAAGTTATAAAAACGTAAGCTTTCTATCCAACTGGACCCTCTTTCAGACGTGTTCGAATGAAGACTGAAGAAATTTCTAAAATAAAAGTAAAGAAAGATGCATGATAATTTGAAAATATAAAAAATTTAAGTATGTTGTGTCAAGATTTTTTGGAAAAATGGTGTAGAGATCAATAATTTGTTAAGCGTGTGATCTAAGGGGTATTCACCTTGTAATTTGTTAAAGTTAGGGAGGTTTTTTAAGCATAATGATTCAATTAATTTACGTTGAGAGGGTTGAGAGCCTGTGTGATAGGTGTCATGGCATCAATGTTAATTTTGTGATTGAGTGTGGATCTTTGTATTGTAAGTGCTGTGTTCGATGAGTCATGAATAAGGTCATGTTTGATGTTGGTATGTATCCCTTCACTGTGAACGTCATATAGTTTCACCAAATATAATGAGAGGATAGCATATTAAAAGCAGTTGGAACTGGTTGCTAATGATAGCGGCCATTTTAAAATGTGTATTTACGAAGTAATTTCGTGGGAGCTTTAACATACGTGTTCTGGAAGAGAGTGTTAGGGAAAGTGACGCGGCTTGGATTCAGGTAAGGACTTGATAATCGTGGTTTTGAGGGCGTGATAGGGGATAGGTAAACTCAGGAGAGAAGCAATAGAGTTGAGGAGTTGTTATGAAAGATAGCAACATTACTCTTTAGCTTTTTTAGCAAGGAAACAGGATAAGTATGTTTTTGGGTAAGGGATTAATTTTCGCAGTGGAGAATATAGTTTAAGTTTCAGTTTCGTAAAAAAGGAGTAGAGAAAATAGGAAAGCGACTAAGAAATCGAAGCCGCACGAGGAGGAGTAAGGCTACAGCAAAGTTTTTGGTTTGTTAGGTGAAATGTGAAGAAAACATGTGAGGTTGTGATTGCGAGGAGTTGAAGATGGGTTTACGATAGACGTTATATAAAAAATGGGCTATTATTGCGTAATGTATCAAAAAATGGGAGGAGTTTTATACAAAAAAGAAAAGAAAGAAATATAGAATTTGAAAATATTTTATAAGTGTGTAATGGAATTAATGAACGTTAAGTGTGTTAGTGGCACGTGAGCATTTTGTATTTATAGGAGGGATGGAAACAAAATGATCATCGGACGGTACCGAAGCGAGTAGTGTTCGAGAGAAGAGGGGTGCACTTAAGACATAAATAAACAGCACTGATGAATTTATTTGTAATCAAACCACTCGCCCCACCTCTCCCTTCCCCTCCCTCTTGCTTAGAGGCCTTTCCGTATTTGCTCCCCTCCTTTTTACAAACCGAACAAAAAATTACCTCTATTCTCCACCTTTGGATAAATATCCTCACCCAAAACATTGTCTTATCCTGTTCTGACAGAAAAAAGCTATAATAATTTTACAATTCTCCTAACAACCCTAATGCTCTTGCTTTCTACTATTTACCTATCCCATATACACCTAACACAACGATTACACTGGTCAATAGTGCAAAATTTTCCGAATTCAAAATTGTTATTTCCTAATCATTTCAAACATGGAGAAAACGAAATGACCTTGAAAATTTCGAATTAGCTATACAGCTACGTATTGCGCACATGAATTTGGTTTTATTTTGGAATATTTCTGTGACGAATCAATAATTGGTACTTTATTATTTAGGAATAGAAGTAGGTTAGTAATTTGATTAAATGTAATATATTAAAATAATTTATGTAAAGTTAATAAACTACATATATTACCTTTTAAAAACATCAGTGTACAATACTTAACCACCTTGGTATATGGTGAGGCACTGGCACGTTCTACCAATGCTACAGACAGCAATTGGGCAACTATCAGTTAGTTGGTCGTCTGTGCTAACATGTGGAATGCTGTGTAATTTTCTTTTAAATATCTATACTAGTATATATATATATACTAATTATTATATATATATATATAATATATATATATATATTATATATATTACTATATTATACTATATTCTATTTTGTTCAAGGATATATATATATACACGTTATATAAAATAATACTACTTAGTAGCGTAATATATATAATCCAGAAGATAATATCATGGTATATTATATATTATATAATATATATATATATATGATATAGTATATATATATAGTATATATAGTATTATAAATATATAAGCCATGGCGATCTAAACGCATGGGACTTTCGGTTTCTCAGATCGGCGGCAGGGGAGGATCGATCACTATTGTAGGTGAGGGCACTTTTCATAAAGTCAAGTGCAGTCAAGGGCTGGATCGAGGAGATGGTCTGGGAATGACTGAAAGCGATACTGAAAGATAAATGACTAGATGAGGATGAGTCGTGTGATTGAGACGAATTCGCCGGTAGAAGACAGTGTCGGTAACATGCATACTGGGCCGCTCAATTTCGCAAGGCATGTGCTGTGAAGAAGGTGGTGGTAGATCCTACTACGCTTGTAGACGCGAAATACTCCTAATAAGAGGGACCTTGGGCGCTGAACTGATTTCTT
>JABUQX010010988.1:0-10000 GCA_015478945.1 Trachelipus rathkii
ATGTTCTTTGTTTCCCAACACACACTCGCCACCATAAACCAGCTTAAACAACTGACTATTATCCATCCTTTTCATATAACCAAACCTCCTTAAAACACACTAATTATATTTTCTCATTAACAATTTCTTCACACAAATCAACTCACAAACACGCTCATACCCGATATATCAATTCCGTCACGCATCAATCAATTAGATATCCATTCGACAGAGAGTGAACTTAAACTTACCTCTTAATTCCGCATATACTCGTATAGTATATATAATAATTTATATAAAATAGATAATTATATAGAATATATATAAATTATATATTAATATAAGTTTGTTAATAATATAATTAATAATAATATATATATATATATTATATATTAATACTATATATATATATATATATATATTATATAATATATATATATAATATATATAATATATATATATATAGGATATATTATATATATATAAGATGATATATATATATAATGAATAATATATATATATATATAATATATATAATATATATATATATATTATATAATAGATATATATATATAAATTATATAAAATAATATAATAAATATATATATTATTATATAATATATATATATATATATATAGATATATATATATAATATATATATAAGAGATATATATATATATAATATAAATATATTATATAATAAATATATTATAATATATATGAATATATATATAATAATATATATATATAATATATATAATATTTATATATAATTTATTATATATATATATAATATAATATAAAATAATATTATATAATATATATAACGAGGCGAGAAGTGATTGATGGATTGGAAGTTGCTAATAAAGCGTTTTATGGAGTCATAGTCCGAGGATTGGAAAGAGCAGAATAGTTACCAATAAAGAGTATGTGGATAAGGTAACTTAGAATTATACGGATTAGTTTGAGTGTGTAGGAGATAATGCTGGTATTTTGCGTCGAAAGAGTGCGTCATGAACTGAAGGGCTATTGGATGATCAAGGTGAGTCGAAAATATTTAGGATGTATGATCAAGTCTTACATTGAAATAAATGATCGAGAAAATGAGGAAGAAGAAAAGTAAATTATTTTTAGTTTTTATGGATTGCAACAAGCATATGATACGATTAATAGTTAAGCTCTATGGTAGGTTTTAGTGATATACGGTGTTGGTGGTAAGCTTCTGAATGGAACCAAAGTATGTATGACGATAGAAGCGTGTCTAAGAATAGATGGAGTCGAAAGTGAATGTTTAATATAGTACGAGTTGATGCAGGATGTGTTATGTCTCTTGGTGATTCAATTTATATATGATGGTTATGAAAAAATTAGAGTGGGTGGAGGTATGGTGTTAGAATGATGAAGAAAGAGATTGGAGGTCCCCTACCTATTATATGCGGAATGATTTGCGTTGTGGCGAATTCCGAAGAGAGTTTGAAGGGATTGGTAGAGAGATTTGGTAGGGTGTGCAAAAGGAGGGATTTGAAAGTAAACGTAGATAAGATTAAGGTTATGGTTGTGAATGAGGATAACCCTAGGTGTGGAATTATGTTGGATGGCGAGCAGCTGCGAACAAAGTCTGAGTTTAAATTTTAGGTTAATGTTGGATGAAAGGAATGATGACTGCAGTGGTGTTGTATTAAGTTGAGATGCAGGAAGGTGGCTGTGCAATTAAATCCTTGGTGATGTAAAGGATTTAGTATTAGTGCGCTAGGTCTTACTATATGGAATGTTTTACCCGTGAATGCATCAGTATGTGAATCTATGTCTGAAAAAAGGTATAGATCTTAAAAGTACATGTATTTCAGATGACAAGCTTATATATAATATATATTAAGATATATATATATATAGATATATATATAATATATAAATATAATTATAATATAATAATATATATATATATAATATATTATATATATATAATATATATATATATATATATATTATATTATATATATATTATCACCACCTTCCTCCCAAGACTGGGGGTAAGGTTCGTAGCATGCACAGGAAATAGAAAAGTAGTAAAAGAGTATGGCGCAAATCTAAAAGAAAGCCCAGCCTTACCGCCCCCTTTACACCTTTTTTTGAGAACTCGTTACAGTAAGAAAATCTTCACTATGGCGTCTCGTCAATGTAGGGTTTATCCCTTGGCCCAGGTGGGCCCCAACCATACCCCCTCACCAAAACCCCGCCTTCACTGCCTATATGCACTTTCTGTTCGCCTCTGCCAAACTCAAATTTTTCTCCTCCAAGCATTCCATTACTGGCTCAATCCACTTTTTCTTCGGTCCCCTAGAAGATCGATTCCAAGCACACATACCACGATACATCCTCTTAACCAACTGACAATCATCCATCCTTTCCACATGAACAAAGCATCTCAACATTCTTTCGTTTATTCTCTCATTTACCCCTTTTTTCACACCTCGATTTTGTATTGCCTGGCAGTTTAATATTTTATGGTTTAAAATTAAAGACTTTTTTAAAAAATGACAATCCATCTAAGACAAAAATTTAATTAAAACAAAAGTCACATTCTAATTTTATGTTTTGGAATTAAATATTTACTGCATTTTATTATATTAACCTAATTAAAATTTATTGCCTGTTCTATAGGCAAATGTAGAGAATTATGCCTCAAGAAAACTCTTGTTAAACATACGGATGGATCAACCAGAGTTCCCAATTATTTGTAGACTTTCGATAGAAATGTTTAACTTTGGAGAGCCCACTGGATATCCTCTGAGAAAAGGAAACATTGCATACAAGATACGTATGTAAAAGCTATTATTATTATTCATTATTATGATATTATTATTATTATATTATTATTATTATTATTATTATTATTATTATTTTATTATTTATTTATTATTATTATTATTATTATATTATATTATATTATTAGGATCGCTTGTATGCCTCCACCTCCATATACAAATCGATTGCATGGATTCGAACACATTTCATAAAAGTGAAATAAAAACTATGTAGAGTCAAATTTAAACTAAAAAAAAAAACAGCTTCACACCTTTAAAAATATTTTTTAAAAAAAGTTTAAATCTATGCAACTAACGTAACCTCACATAATCTACTTAACGTATCATAACCTCACTTAACGTAATTTTATTTTATATTTATAATTATATTTCATTGATTTGTTTAAAAAAAACACGCACTGCACCATGCGCGTTGTAATTTGTTCGATAACGTAGATTTAAAAATAAAATTGATTGTAAGCTAATGGAAGCATGATTCTAAACCGTAAGACATCAGCTTATATTATTATTATTATTATTATTATTATATTATTGATTGATTATATTATATTATTATTTTATATTATATTATATATTGTTATATATATTATATTTTATTATTATTCATTATTATTATTATTATTATTATTATTATTATTATTATTATTATTATTAATCATTTTTTTTTTAATTATATATGATAATTCATTGTATTATAACTTATAATCTCTTATAACATCTGTAATTAATTTTACTCCGAATTCTATCCTTTGAATCACAATAGACGAATGACAAAAATAAGTTGCTGGGAGATATATAAAATATTTTTAAAAATCAACTAATATGAATGTAAAATATAATTATTTAATAAGCATTAAAAAAAATAATAATAGTAAACATATTTAAGTAATTGTGAAGCTAAGCTTAGTATTGACGGAAAAATCGATTTTCAGATAGTCGACTTTGTTAAATATTTCCCTACCCATGCATGATGCGAAAAACAGATCTGTCATATCTAACGCTCCTTTTTGAGGTTAAAAAAACTCGTTAAGCTAGATAGATGTTTAGTTGACACGATTTACTGTGTTATACGAACAAACGATCAAACTGAACTTATTGTGCTTATCGAATCATAATAAAAAAAAAAACAGTCGTAATATTTATATTTATGTGCAGGTTGCATAGAAGTCTATTCAAAGCATGCGATTATCGTTAAAAAACAAATCGAATGTTCTTAACTAGCTAGCTCCACAATTATCATATTTATATGAAAATAAAACAGAATCTGGTCTATAAATTTTTGAAAAAGGCTTCAGTAGATCATTAGTAAGCTGCATAAAGTATGCTCCATCTATATTTAATTAATTTTTAAATTTAATAAAGAGATACCTAAATAACTGAAAGAGATTCAGTCTAAAACAAAGCTTTCGGAGCTCAGAGCTCGAGGAACCCGGTGAGAGAGCCTCTATTAAGATGAATTGTCATGATTTAATCATCTGATGCTTAATTTTGATCATTTGATTTAAAATCATTTGATGCCTAAGTAAAAAGGTTTAATCTATTTTTCAGCTAAAGAAATGTTTTTCGGGCCTGATAGAAGGTTTTACACTTTGCTACCATCAAACTCTTAACAACTTTACCGAACATTGAATGCGTGCCCGAGAATTGAGAATTATCGCTTGGGCATCTATAAAACCCAGCAGATTTTACGAAAATCTTGAAAAAACATTCCAAAATTAAGAAAGGTTGAGATCCAAAGTTCAAATTACAAGACATTTTTTAGGTCCTTTGAGTTAGGAAAATAATTTACCGATGTTATTAAATTGCTTCTTACTCCTAAAATAAAAGAAAAATGTTAACTAATATAATATATATATATATATATAATATATAATATAGATATATATATATAAATATATATATATATATAAATAAAAATATAATATTATATATATATTATATATATATAATAGTCCTATTCTGATTTCGACCTGTCAGCATTGATTTTTTTTAATATATCTACTATATGATACCACCGACGAATTTCCGTGGTAACGGACGATTCAAAAGTTCGAAATATTTTAAATAATTATTTAAAAATCACATTTATGTTAAATATTGTTTCAAAAATGAAATATCTCGAAAAGTACGTAACGGAAAAACATATTACATATTTGGAATCAGCGTAGAAAGCTTATTACAAAAGTGTAATATATGAAAATAAAAATAAAAATAAATTTTTTCATAAATGAATATCTCAAAAGTACGACATTACAGAAAACCAATACAATGGAATCAGCGTAAAGTTATTACAAAATGTAAAAAAAAAAATAATAAAAAATAGGAGGCTACGAGCCGAGCGGGGGACAGAGGGAGACGTTTCCATACCCGGAGCGAGGATGAGGAACCCCCGCGAACACCCAAATACCAAAGGGAAAGGGTTCGAGACCCGGGGCGCAGGAGGGGGGAAATAGTCCTACCCTTCGGTCCCCGGAAGCCAAAGAACCGCCCCACCGACTCCTGCCATCTTTGTTGTTTACCCGTGGGTATCCTTTAGTTAAAAAAAAAATTAAAACGACGGAGTCGTTAAACGTAAAAGGTCCTATATTTTTTTTGAATCATGCCGTTACCACTTAAATTGATGTTAGGATCATATACTAAAATATATTTAAAAAAAACAAAAAAAAAAAGTAAAAACTGACGGAGTCGTAAAACAGAAAAGTCATTAATAATATATAATAATATATATATATAGATATATATTATAATATATATATATATATATATATAATAATAATATATAATATATATTATAATATAGTATAAATATATATTATTATATGATATATATAAAAGGAAACTAAAGGAACCGTTGTAGTTGGGTTGGCTACCCACTACCACTAACTCTTGCCAGGAATGCTAATGCAGGCCTCGGAGATGGGCGTGACAGCCGTAAGCAACCTCTTTTCCTTGCGGAAACTGTATGAATCTCTGGTAAATGGAATGTTAGAGGAAAAATTTGAGGATGGAGCAAAAGAGAGAGAGGGCGATGGATGTATTTAGAAGGTAAATTTGATGCTTGCTGATACCTGATTTCGAAAGTTGAAATGAACCTGTGAAACGAGGGGTGTTGTGTGAAATATGTGTGTGTGCTGGAGTGGAGAAGAATGAGAGAGAAAGAGGAAGAGAAGGAGTTTTGATTCTGATGAGTGACCTGTGGCACAGAGCTATGGTGGATTTTGTTTGTGTGAGTACTAGAATTCTAATCGGTTAAATTAATTATATATATATAGATATATATATATATAATATATATATATATATATATATATATAATAATATATTATATATAATATAATATATATATAGTAATATATAAAATATATAGATATATATAGCGGAAGAAGGGTATATAATATATATATATAATATATATATATCTTTCTGTCTTCTTCACCTACCTTCATTTTCTTCAAAATGCGAGTAAGGATCGCTACAAGCATCGGAAAAGAAAAGCAGTAGAGAGTATGACAAATGTTGAAAAGAAAGCCCAGCTTACCGCCCCCTCTGTACCATTAATTATTGAAAGGGCTCGTCACAGACAGAAAATCCACCCTAAATCCTTCATGGAACCCGTCGACGGCCCTCACTATCGGTAAATCGTCGAATGTTAAGTTCATCCCTTCCAGGTTGGCCACAACCATGCCCCATACAAAACCCGCCATTCTCTCCTATTATGCACCTTTTCTCGCCTCTGCCAAACTCACTTCTCTCCTCCAGACATTCCTTCACCGACTCAATCCACTTCTCTTCGGTCTCAGCCGGGTCTTCCAACACACTCGCCACTAACATCCGCTTAACCAACCGACATCATCCATTTCCTTTTCCACGTGACCAAACCTTTCAACATACCTTTCAGTTTATTCTCTCATTTACCCCTTTCTCACACCACACAACTCCTAATACGTCATTCCTCATTTTATAATCTTCTCACACCTAGCACGCCCCTAAATTGTCCATCTGAACATCATTGAACTTAGATCTATATTTCTTTTCAGACCATATTCATCCCACGTACAATAACACAGAAAACATACCTCATGTAAGAATCTACCCACTCAAGACTATAGTCCCTTTACATTCACCAACGATTTAATCGCACCAGCCACCTTCCTGCCATTCACACTTTCCTACTACACTGCATTGATCCGTTCCTTCTCATCCAACACATACCCAATATTTAAACTCAGTACACTTGCTCAGCTAGAACTCACATCTAACCATAATTTCACACTGAGGACTTCCTCCTCACAACCATAACCTTACTCTTCACTCTACGTTTACTTCAAACCCTTCTTTTACATACCTTGCCAAACTCTCTACCAATCCTCTCAAACTCCTTCAGATTCGCCACACCAGAACCAAATCATCCGCAATAATAGGTAGGGTACCCTCTACTCATCTCCATTCCCATCATTCTAACACCATTCCTGCCATCCCCACCTCGAATTCTTCATAACCCCATCCATATACAAATTGAATAACCATAGGAGACAAACACAACCCTGTCTCACTCCACTTTAATCCTAAACAATCACCATTGGCCACCATTTATTCTTACACATGCTTCACTTATTCGTCAGAAACTTTTGATGAATTCCTTCAGAAGCCTACACACACCATATATCACTGAATACCTGCCATAAAGCTTCCTATTAACTCTATCATACGCCTGTTTCAAATCCATAACCTAAATACAATTTATTCTCTTCTCCCTCATTTTCTCAAATCATGTTTCAATGTAAAGATTGAATCCACACATCCTCTACCACTCCTAAACGACCTTGTTCTTCACCAATCAGTCCCTCAGTTCACTCGACGCACTCTTTCGACCAAAATACCAGCATATTACCTTCCCTACAACACTTCATTTAAACTATTCCCCTTATAATTCTCTACATACCCCTTCCCCTTACCCTTATACAAGGTCTATTACCGCTCTCCTCCAAATCCCTTGGAATACCCTCCAAAACGCTTTATTACACAACTTCCAGAACCAATCAATTACCATCTCCCCCGCTCTTATCATTTCACTAGTAATTTCATCCATACCTGCAGATTTATTTACCATTCTTCAACCTTCTCACCCTACCCATTACCTCCTCCTTTATAATAACCTCATCCCCAAAATACGTATCCTTCTTGCACCCTCAAAACCACACACATTCACTAACACCTCATCATTCCTGTTAATATTGTGCAGTCGAAGTGTTCTTTCCACACGCCCCTCACATCCATTTCACAGTTACCAAAAGCACCATCCCATTCATGTATTCAAATTTTCCGAAATTATTTCTCATTTCTTAACTTCGCGCTCCTTCCAGAAGAGCTCCTATTTCCTTGTATGTCCTCATTCATCCTCCTCCAAACTGTCATTTACCTCTTGTTTCTCCATGTATGCACCTTTAGTATTCTTTTTTTCTCCTTATAATTCCAAGCATCTCTCTTTTGAAACTTCATCATTTGCTTTAGTACATCAACCACGCTTCTTTTTTACCTTTTAACAGCTTTCATCACCTCTTCATTCCACCATTCGCTGTTAACATCTTACTTCCTACTTTAGCACATCCACACACTTCTTTTTGCGACTACTAACAATTGCTCTTCATTTTGCCCAGATTGTCAGCTATCAACTTGTTCAACATCAACGATGTACTTAGCGAGCGCTCTTACATACTTATCCTTGTTTCTCGCTCACTTAACTTCTCACTCTTAATTTTACCTACTTCTTTCGTATCACCTCCTCTCCATCCAAGCCCCCACTAACTTAATTTCCATAGAACAACATAATGATCCGATAATCCATTCTTCTTAAACCCCTCACTGATTTAACATCGCCAACACATACTTCAACACTCCTTCTTCACCAACACAAAATCAATCATACTTTTCACTGCATATACCATCTCTACCTACACAACTCTAGAACTTATGGATACTCTTGTGTTGAAAAGAAAATATTATTTACACACATACCTCTCTCTTCACAGAAATTAATCACCTTCCTACCATTCTCATTTCTCCCGACACCCCAAAACACTGTTGTTATACCATCCCTTTTTGATCAACCTATCCAACCATTCATGTCCCCCAAACCTATCAATCTGAAGCTCCTACTCACCCCATCAGAACATCATTCAAATTATCCCAAAAAAAATCTACTCTCTTCTACGTTTCCCTCAGATGACCATACGTCACAACTACACATACCTTGACCTTTTCAAACTTAAATTTAACCATTAGAATCTAGAACTCACACACACAAAGTCTACCATGGCTTTTTTACCACAGGTCACTCATCAAAATTGCAACTCCTGCTCTCCCCCTCTCATTCCTTTGCCACCACCAGCACGCAACATTTCACACACACCACTCAATTTCACCTTTCCTTCATCTTTGTTTCAGTCACAGCGAGCAAATCAAATTTCCCTTTCTTAAATACATCCATCACCTCCTCTCCTCTTCTCCTCAACACATTTATCCTCTGACATTCCATGTACCCTACGATTCATACATTTTCGCAAAAGATAGAAGGCCGGTTACGGCGATCACGACCATCTCCGAGCCATGCATCAGCATCCTGGCAAAAGATAGTGGTAGTGGGCAGCCAAACCAACTACCACCGTCCTAGTCGACTTCTACGACACGCAGGAAGATACGATGTGGGAAAATTCTTTCGCCCACGCAACAGGGATATGAGGAGTAGGGATGCTTAAGGTGTTATCTAGAAGGGGGTGTTACTTTAATCATGTGATATGATATGTGGATTAAATGAGTGGTGTAAGATGTTGCCTGGGAGGATGAGTGTGTGAAGAATATGAACGCAAAAGAGAAAGCCGCACCATTAAAAATGGGAGGTAATTTCGCTTCGAGTTATCAGTACTTCCCTCTGATATTATTATATATATTATATAATATTATATATATATATTATATATATTATATATATAATATATATATATATTATATATATATATATATATATATATAATATAATAGATATATATATATATATATATATATACTCTTCCTCCATATATATATATAATATATTAATATATATATATATATTATATAATATATAAATTAATATAATATATATATATATATATATATATAATATAAATATATATCTATATATATATATATAGTTATA
>JABUQX010010988.1:17500-25000 GCA_015478945.1 Trachelipus rathkii
GAAGAAGAAGAAGAAGAAGAAGAAGAAGAAGAAGAAGAAGAAGAAGAAGAAGATAGCCAAAATTAAATATTGATTGATAGTGAATTTAATGTTACAGATATATAAATAAATAATTAATTTATTAATGACAGATGAAAATAATGATTTAGTTGTAGTTAGTATCATATTCATCAGGTTTTATTTTATTTTTTTTAAATGTAGTACAATAAACGTTATTTTTCTTTTTTCAGTCAGCAACTGCATTTGGATAAACATGATTTACAATGATCAGAGCCCACACCATCAGTGGGCAGATGGCACCTGGTTTAATGACACCGAGTTGGGTCAAAGCAATAAAGTTAAAATGGGCAAGACGTATCCCTCTGAAGATGGAGCTTATGCTTGCACTAAATACAATTCACAACAATATGAATCGGCCACATTCCTTAGAGAGCCTCCATTTATAAGATGTTACGTTTTGTGTCAGGGTACATATGTGTACTAATGTAGAAATATCGGTTTAGTTAGAAAATAACTAAAGTAAACAAACGCACACTCACCCACACACACACACACACACACACACACACACACACACATATATATATATATATATATATATATATATATATATATATATATATATATATATATATATATATATATATATATATATATATATATATATATATATATATATATATATATATATATATACATATATATTTATATATATATATATATATATATATATATATATATATATATATATATATATATATATATATATATATATATATATATATATATATATATATATATATATATATATATATATATATATATATATATATATATATAAATATATATATATATATATATATATATATATATATATATATATATATATATATATATATATATATATATATATATATATATATATATATATATATATATATATATATATATATATATATATATATATATATATATATATATATATATATATATATATATTTATATATATATATATATATATATATATTATATATATGTATGAGCATATATATATATATATATATATATATATATATATATATATATATATATATATATATTTATATATACATATATATATTTCTCTATATATATATATATATATATATATATATATATATATATATATATATATATATATATATATATATATATATATATATAATATATATATATATATATATATATATATATATATATATATATATATATATATATATATATATATATATATATATATATATATATATATATATATATATATATAAATATAATATATATCTCTTTATATCTTATATATATATATATATATATATATATATATATATATATATATATATATATATATATATATATATATATATATATATATATAAATAAATATAATATCTATATCTATATATATATATATATATATATATATATATATATATATATATATATATATATATATATATATATATATATATATGAAGAACTATGTTGAATTTCATCAATAGGAAGTAAAGACGCAGTTCGATATATTTATTAATTTCAACATAATTGAAGCATGAGAACAGGTACTAAAAAAATATATAACAAGATATAAATAAATAAAAGTACAAATACTAAATACTAAAAAATACAAATATAATGTAATTATACATAAAAATTAAATACTCTCAATAAATATTATTTGGGAAAACTCCTTTATTGTCCTTAATAACTATTTACTTTGCAAACTCATTGTGTTATTTATACATTCATTCCACATTTACGCCAGCTATTTTTATAACAATTTTAACTTCAAACTGCCTTTTAATTACTGATGAATAGGAATTTTTTCCAAAAGAGATGAGATATATGGTGGCTTAGTTGTTTCTCAGGTTGTAGGGCTGCTTTGCTATTAGTAAGGTTGCTTGAAGATTTGTTACTCTCATTAACAGCTTGAATTTCTCAATTAATTTTCTTCTCTATGAATTCTTTGCTCTAGCAGAGTTATGGATGTTCCTATGTTTTCTTCTATAGCTTCCTTATTATTGTACAAGTTGCTTAAAGGAATTGTCAATTGCTTGGATTTCACCCAATTGTAGTTTTTTCCTTTGTGTAACCATTTAGCTCTTGAGCACTTTATGTTCCTAAATCAACTTCAAATAGCTTTCTTGTGCTGGTTGAAGTTCAATTCTGTACTTTGCCTTTTCTTCTCAATTAACTTTGGCAAAGTCAGTTTTTGTTGCTTCAATTTTTTATGTGAGTATCTGCAATAGCTTATATTTGCTTGCAGTGTCTTCTGTTTTTCTATTTTTAATTAATACACACCTTGAATTATGATTTGGTAAGCAGATTTCTCTCTTCTTATCTATATTATTTTGCTTTTCTTCTTTAACTGTGTTTGGACAGGGATGACACGAAAAAAATCAAATGAAAAAATCAACCGATTGTTTTACTTGATTTTTTTTTTTATAGAAGAAGCATGATTTTTTTTTTTTAGTTTTTGTTATATATATATATATATATATATATATATATATATATATATATATATATATATATATATATATATATATATATATATATATATATATATATATATATATATATATATATATATATATATATATATATATATATATATATCAGAGGTGACTCCTGCACTCGTGCTCAGCACGAGTTAAAATTATAGAAACGATCTATTTTTGCAAATTTTATAATGTTAAGATAAAATTCTCTTATTTTTTTGAAAATATTACATAATAAATATAAAAGATTATGTAAAATTAAAACGAAAAAGATAAGAATAACCGCACACTTTTAACCCATTAAAAATGGCGGCAGTTCATGCCCAAATCGAATGGCGGAGATGGTGTCTGTGAAAGAGTAAAATTGTTTATGAATACTAAACATAATAAATAATAATTTTATAACAAAGAATATTTAATAAAACAAATAAAATAATAAAGAAAATTACTAAAGAAAGAGTGACTCCTAAATATTATGGTTATTCATGGAATCAACTTTAGAAAACATTTTAGTTAAAGAAAACGTTTTATAAGGAATAATTCAGAGTTTATATATATATAGTATATATATATATATATATATATATATATATATATATATATATATATATATATATATATATATATATATATATATATATATATATATATATATATTTATAGAGAGAGAGAGAGAGAGAGAGTCATGAGTACTAAAATGTTACTGGAGTCGCCACTGATATATATATATATATATATATATATATATATATATATATATATATATATATATATATATATATATATATATATATATATATATATATATATATATATATATATAATATTTGTATGGGAGTCTCGATAGGCCCATCTGCCAGCTGCAGCTCCTAGGCCCTATTTTATGAATGTTTATAGCTAACCAAAGTAATATTTAGTATAAACACAATTTTTTTCCATTTCGATTTATATAGAATGAATAAATCACAAAAAAACAATACTATATCGAACTTAAAAAAAAAAAAGTTTGTTTGCAAATTATATTTCGCGTGACGTCATGAATCTGAAAAAATCCAAAAAATCAGAAAAATCAAAAATTGATTTTTTTCTAAAAAAAAACATCAAAAAAATCACCAACCCTGGTTTTGGATCAGTCAAAGGTAGAATGTAATGTCCACAGTTTGTGCATTTACAGTATTTCCTTTTATTTTATATTTTTTTCTCCTCTTGCTAAGACTAATAAATGTTCTTTTATTCTTAGTTTATTATTCTCTTTTTAGTCCTGCACCTTCCCTCAACATGATCAATTTTGTAATTGGTCTTTTTAAGACTGTTGTACTTATAGTATTTTTGTCATTGTTTACTTTAACATCTACTACTCTTACTCTGTCTGAGCCATCCTTATATACCTTTAAAATTTTTCCTAAATTCCACATGTTTCTTGGCTTTAAGTCATCTATTAAAAGAACTAAATCACCTTCTTTGTGTGATTCTCTTTCTGTTATCCATTTACTTCTTTTCTACAGTAAAGGCAAATATTCTTTAATCCATCTTTTTCAAAATAAATCTACAAGATATTGAACTTGTTTCCATCTTCTATGTAAGTAACAATCTTTATCCTGGAATAATCCTGGAGAGAATGTTATGTTGCCTTTAAGGGTTAATAGATAATTTGGTGTCAAAGATTCTATGTTTTCTAAGTCATTGGTAACTTCTGTTATTGGATGGTTGTTTATGATGAATTCAATTTCATAAAATAAGGTATTCAAATTGTTATCTGTCAACCTAATTGGCTGTTCTGAGGGTGAAGCTTGTAATATATTTCTTAAAGTTCTAACGTGTCTTTCAAAATGATCTCCTTTGTGGGAAGCATAAAGTTGCTGGAATATCCACTCTATTTCTTTTTGCTTAAATATTTTGCTCACTTGTTTGTTATTCCAATTTTTTAATATGATCTTTTAATTCTTTATTTGCTTTTACAAAATTGGTTCCATTATCCGATCGGATTAATTTCACATTACTTTTGAGGCTTATAAACCTTCTAAGAGCATTGATAAAGGCATCAGTATCCAATGAATACAATATTTCTAAATGTATTGCTCAGTTACTTAAACATGAAAATATTATTCTACACGTTTTTTCTCTAACTTTACCTCTCCTTCTTACAACTGAAAATGAACCAAATGCATCTATGCCTATATTTGCAAAAGGAGGAATGTCACTTTGAAGTCTATCAGTGGGAAAATTTTTCATCAATTGTTTACTTGGTCTCCCATGAAGCTTTCTACAAATTATGCATTCTTTAAGAATTTTTTTTAATAATTCTTCTTACACTACATGTCTCCCAATATATTTAAAACTGTTTGTTTTCCTAAATGCCCATTAATTCTATAAAAATGCCTTATAATAAGTACTGTGACATGATGTTTATTTGGCAAAATGATTGGATGTTTAAACTCATGGTACATTCAAGTTTTCTTTCCTCCCACCTATTCTTAAGATTTCCTCATTATCTAAAAATCGCAGGAATTTTGATAAAACATGTGTTTTTGGTAAAATCTCTTTCTTTTTTATTTTATATTTTATGTCATGGAACATTATTTTGCACATATCTATATATATTGCTTTTTCTGAATTTTTTAAATATGTGATTGCCAAAGGACCTTTATTCCACTATTTCTTATGCAGACCTTTTTAACTCTTTAAATCCAAGCTACTTTCACTTTTAGTTTCATCCAGCCTGAAACAGAATGTAACAGTTTATCTGTTGCATTTTCTTGTAATTTTATGGACATGACAGGTTCATTTTTTATAATTTCCTCATTGTCATCATTTAATTTATGTTCCATATTTTGCTGTGGCAAATGATCTTTATCTTGATATAAAAATTCTGGACCATTACTCTATTCTTTGGTGTTCAAAAACTCATCAACAGATAAACCTTAATTTGCAATATCTGTTATATTCAACTTTCCTGGTACATAATTCCATTGACTTTTATTGTTTGTGACCTTATGTAAGACACTCAATTATGCATAACAAATCCTCTTAAATTTCTTGACTCCATTTTTAATGTATGTAGTAAACATTGCGCTATCAACCCAAAAGAGTTCTGTTGGCTTATAGTTGCATAGTTTAACTCTGGCGTAATGTTTGCGGTGGTAAAGTAACAGCAAGTAATAGAAGAGTTCTTTGCTCAAACAAATCGTGCTTATACGTAGCGCAAGGAATGGTAAACATCAAATATTTGTTGATGAGGTATTAATCTAGTCTTAGAATAATAAAAGGAGAACAAATTAACTTGTGGCATTTCTTCCATAACAAATCTATATGATATATGATATTACGTGCGTGCCATAAGCTGAACTTTGGATCCGTCTGACAAATAATTGCAGTCTGAATACTTTATATTTTCAACGCATTTAGGCATTAATACTGGCAACGTAAAGGCATTTGAAAATCATGCACTTGATCGAATGATATTTAAGCGAATTACTATATAACCTTTTTTGATATACTCTCGTGGGGATTTCCTCATCTCCTCCTGGTTACACATGAATGTTTGAGAATTAGTTTCCTTGCTGTTACTATAATTGAGCTTATATACTAATGATAATATATGAAATTTGCAACTTTAAGAATGCCTCTACTGGTATTACCTATCATCTCTTATATCTACTTACGCTTTGTATAAGATCATTATACATGTGGATGGGGAGATATCCCATAAGTCAAGAACAGGGTAGTGGCTGGTTTGTTAAGGGCCGGAGTATTATCACAGGGTAAATTTTAGCTCTTTAAATTCTTACTGCAGAGTCCCTCTGTATCAAATGTTCTCCTAAGACTGGCTGATTACTTGGAACAACCAGTGCAGTTTGGAAGCCGACGATCTTTAAATATTAACCTCATATAAACTGTTATAGCTTCTATTTGTCTGATATTTTACAGACTGGTTAAGCAAATCGATTAACAAAAGTAATTCTCAATGAATATAGTAAAGCTATAGCATAATATCAATCTTAACTGTACTACTCTAGATATCTGGTAGTAGCTCTTTTTGCAAAACATAATGCTATTGAGGGGGAAAAACGACAGCACAAAATGTGCACTTTGACTCTATTATTCTTTCTGGTGCTTTCTCTATAATTTTCATTTGGACCATATAATAAGCCTAATAGCTCTCTGTGGTTCTTCTTTAAGTACTGTATTTGATAAAAAATCTAGATTATAATTATCTGGCATATAAATGCTTAATTCTTGCCTAAAATCTCTAAAAGTATGCTTGAAGTTAGAAATGAACGATCAGGACCTGTCATTAGACGATTATTTATAAAATGTCATTGATCTTGGTTAAAAGCAAGCTATTAAATACTACCGCGGTTGAATTTGTTGGATTTTTGCAAGAGAGAAATGCATTTGTGAGTGCGTTAAAAAAAAGCCTCTACAGTATTTCAAAGTTCATCCATTCAATACCTCTTCAGCAAAATATCCGGGGTTCCGAGCAATCTCATTCGTATGTACAGTTTTTCTGTTATCATATTTGCAAGAGAAATAATTCTAGTATGCTATATCAAATAAATTTACTGTTGTCTCAATGAGGAAGATAGTCAGCTAAAGCCGGCTTTGGATTCATTGGGAGAGGATTGTGAAAGTTCTCCTTTTAATAAGGTAACCTACTCTGAATAGAATATTACCGAATGGTTGTTACTCTGCCATGTATTATATAACCCTTTTTATCCATTTATATCCTCAACACTTCTACTAAATTTTTCTTGAAATCTTTCAAAAAAATCTCTCAAACAATACTTTCCAAGTAATTTTCAATTTTTTCTTAAATTTGAGTTCTGTGGCATCTTAGGCTCATAATTGCTGGAAAAAAAAAGTAATGATAATTTTGAATTAATAATGAAGTGCAATTTAAAAGAGGGATTCTTTCAAAGTATAGTTGGTTTTATAAATTTACTAAACTCTGTCTTTAATTTCC
>JABUQX010010988.1:32500-49701 GCA_015478945.1 Trachelipus rathkii
TAAGTATTGCAGATTTTCGGATTTTTTACTCAATCTTGGAAATATTACTGGAACATGTCAGAATTTCTATGAATAAAGTTAACTCTTCTATAAGTAAATCACGTTTTGAAGTATTTCACAATAATTACATGGAAAAGGACACTTTAAATGTTTTGTATCTGTAAATTATATATATTATTAATTTATTAAATAGTTAAAAACTGTTACTAAGACATATTTACGAATATAAGTATTGCAGTTTCGAATTGCTTACCGAATCTTGGTAATATTACTGGAACATGTCAGAATTTCAATGAATAAGGTTAACTCTTTTATAAGCAAATTGCGTTTTGCCGTATTTCAGAATAATTACATGGAAAAGGACACTTTAAATGTTTTATATCTGTAAATTATATATATTATTAATTTATTAAATAGTTAAAAACAGTTACTAAGCCCTATTTGTAAATATAAATATATTTATATATATATAAATATATATTTTTATATTTTAGTTACCCCAAATTTAAAACAAATGTAGTTAATATTAATTTTATATTATAAAGCAAATATTTCTTCATTTAATGAATGTATTGTTAATAAAATATTTTGTATAACATTTATAAGATAATTATTGATTACAAGAAAAGCAGTTATATATAGGTTGATTTCCAGCCAATATTTAACCAACCTGGAAGCTTTGCTTCCTCTCTTCCTTGGTATAGCCAAGAAACTATAAGAAAAGTCTAGCTTTTCATATTTGAGGTCTAGCCTTGGATATTTTTGATTGAAGAGTATTGTGGTCTAGCCACAAGCTTTTAATCAGTTTAGCTGATTATTGGGTACTATCAGTCTAGCTGATAGATCTGGTCTAGCCAGATACACCTGTATTAGTCTAGCTAATACGAACTTTGGAAGTCCTAGCCGACCACAACGTTGAGTCTAGCTCAAGGAAGGTACTGTCAGTCTAGCTGATAGATCTGGTCTAGCCAGATACACCTGTATTAGTCTAGCTAATACGAACTTTGGAAGGCCTAGCCGACCGCAATGTTGAGTCGAGCTCAACGAAGGTACTGTCAGTCTAGCTGACAGATCTGGTCTAGCCAGATACACCTGTATTAGTCTAGCTAATACGAACTTTGGAAGGCCTAGCTGACCGCAACGTTGACTCTAGCTCAATTTTCTGTCTGTTAAGTCTAGCTTGACGGATTTTTCAGCTTGGATGTGATTGGATTATTGGTCTAGCTAATGTGGTATGCTGATTTGATTGTAGTAACGCCGCAGATTCTCCACTCATATCTTCGAAGAGCAACTGATCTTAAACTGACGCTACTGTTCCTTTTTGAAATCTATAATTCTTATGTATATTGTGTTAATAAACAAAACCTTTTATTGTTCTTCAATTTTATTCCCTGTCAATACCAGCAAATCTTTATTAATTTTAGTTGAATAATTCTAACAGCATTACAAGGTTTAATTTCCCAGAAAGTCAAATATTATTTTATGAGAAAACTTCAGCTTGTTAATACCACAGAGTAATATTTCTTTCAATGGTTTACAGCGATAGGACTTGACTTCTCCTCCCATTCCTCTATCTTTCAGTGGTAGCAGCAGTGTGGGACGTTTAGAATTATTTAGGAAGTTTTTTATTATCTTTAGAGCTGGTTTAAAGTGAGAGGTGAGGCGCTTATATTAAATAATAAGTATTAAAGTTCATAATAGGGCATGAAATTAAATACAGTTAATAAATAGTTAGACTGGTTGATAAATATTAAATAGCTGGCATTATATTTTAAGAATATATTTTTATTACTGATTATATTTTTTTTAATGCACTTATTTGAAAACTAAAAATGAAAATAATAAAATTCATATTCATAATAATAATTAATAATAACAGTAGTAACAAAAAACAGATATTGGTTAAGAATGATAAAGACAAAGAAATAATTTATCATCGTAAAAAGTAAAATTCTCGATAACTACGATATAAAAGCTTTGACCATTTTTAGAAAGTAGAAAACGCCGACGAGAAAGAAAAAACAAGTGTGTTTTTGTTTTCATGTTGATAAAATAATCTATAATATAATTGAATTTCAAGGACAGAAATAGTAATCTTTTATATAATTCTTTGTCAGGAACGAATTAATTTAGTTACCCCCCTTAAACGTATAATTAGTAGAAATTATTAAATTTAGATGTAATATTTTAATTTAGTTTTTTTTTCTGACTTAGGAATTTAGTTGTTTTATGTTTGCAAAGATTTAGTAAATAGATGTTGAGATAAATTACTTGAAGATTTTTTTGAAGATCTGATCAATTATTTATAGACTAGCTATTCTAAAGTTGATAGTAAATTTAAAACTTAAAAAGGTAAGTTGATGTTAATGGTTGGTCAAATATATGATGTAAATCTATTTTAAAGACATTAGGAACGTAGAGATATTTTATTATCGTCGGAAATGACGGGAGATTTTTTTTCTTGAAAGATTATTAGAGCACTTTTTTTATGTAAGTTATTATAGTAGTTTTTTTTTCTAACAGAGTAGAAATATTGAGTATCGATGAAAAATGGAAATGATAGATTTTAGAAAGATTAGAGTACTTACTAATGATTAATAGGCTATTTTAGTAGTTCTTGATCTGTTAGTTTAACGGAATCAGTGAGATATTTAAGGAATATTGAATATTGATGAAATATGGAATTAGAAATTTAATTTCTTTTAGTAGGCTATTATTTAGATATAACCTTGTTATGAAATGAAGTGATGTTGGTAACATAATTAGAATATTATGTTTGGAATTTTATGATGAATTTTAATTTTGTGATTTTGTGGTGTCTGTTGCAACAGGGGAATTTGGTAGTTGAGCTTGTAACAAAGTTGCTTCTACTGTTTCTTGCGGTTAATGATTCGTCATTCAATCACAGAACTTGTTCAAACGATATGTCTCTAAGGAGAAAGTCGTTGTGAGCCCGCCTTGGAAATGGGGATGGAAAATTGTACAAAATGCCATCCAATTTCGAGACAAACTTTTTTTTTTTTTTTTTTTTTTTTGGTTAAGATTTTGTAAAATGTAAATAAAGGCTTTTGTTTCTGTTATATTAATGAGTTGAGAGGTTATTTTATTAAGAAAATAAATCCATGGATATTTTAAACATCGTAATTAATGTAGTAGGTAGTAGCCTTTTTTAAGAAATAAAGATAGTCGATATGTTCATGATCTGTTGAGAAAATTTGTAAGTTAAAGGTACTTGAAATGTTTACCTTTCAAAATAGTAATGTTTGTAAGTCAAATTATCATGGTACTTTAAAAGTTTTAATGATTGAAAATGTTAAAATCAGAATGTAGCGATACAAAACTGGTAATGAAGTTAACGGTTAATAATAATGTTGAGAAATGTCTAATTAATAATATTGTTTACCTAAGTTCCCCTAATTGTTAAAATATCATTCCGTTTTAGAGCTTCCTGACTAAAACATGTGTACATAGCTTAGAAATTAAAATATTAAGCTTGACGAAAAGTGCCTTGATGTTTTAAACAGTTTATTAAAGTTTAAATATCCAATCCCCATTTGGGTGTGTTAGAGAGCTCATATCCCCTTGAAATTGTTTAAGGTTCTCTTAAACCTCGTTTTTTTTCTTGCTAAGAATAAATTAATAAATTTATTTAATGTTTAATCTGAATAGTTTCCTTTTCAGAAGTTCAACATGTAATAGGAGTAACTCTTTAAAGCTGGAAAAAACGGATGTCAATGCTTAACTTATTCTTCTTTTTGCTATAAGCCATCTCTTGCCTCTTGCTTTTCTTTATTACTTTACATCTTCTCACTTATTTTACTTCTATTCTAATACTTTTGTTCTATTAACCCCTTTGACATTTTGTTGTTGTCCACTATTTCGGAAATAAAGAAGATACTGAGCTCAACTATTAACAAAATTTTGTGATTCATAAATAAAATTATTATGTATATAGCAGATAAACTATTGACGAAAATGATTAGATATAAGTTTTGACGGTTAATGAAAATGTAAAAATAAATCCATTATTATTTTTATGATATAATCTTTTAGAAAAAATTTTTTTTCTTTAAAAATATTAAAACGCTTGGTAATATGTAGGGCAGTGTAAGATTTCAAATATATTCCCTTCCCTATTTTTAATTATTTTTCCTTAATTTTTTCCGTTTCCTTTTTGAGAACATTTGTTTCCTTTTGTTTAATTGAAATGGTAAAAGATTTTTCAAGCTTATGAAATATATATTTTATATCAAATTATTTATTAGTAGGAATACATTATGTTATGTAGATATTTATTTATATGTATAATTTTAATATATTATAAATTAACTTGTTTTCTCCCCTTTCGTTGAAATTCGTATTTTTAGTTTGATCATTACTGTAAAATCACCTTTTCCTTTTTATTATTTGTAGACTATTATTAATGATATAAAACCTATACTCGCATTCTCATAATGTTACATTAAACCGTTATTAATAAATGACTAAAGTAATTACGTATATAATATATTTTTCTTATATTTAAGTTCTAATAATTATGTATTTGTTTAAGTATTGCAAGATTTTCGGATTTTTACTCAAATTCTTGCGAAATTTCAGCTGAACATGTCAGAATTTCTATGAATAAAGTTAACTCTTCTATAGGCAAATCACGTTTTGAAGTATTTCAATATAGTTAGATGAATCAGATAATTGAAAGTGGAATAGTTCTAATAATATTAAAGAATTTGTTAAATAGTTAAAAAAACTGTTATTAAGCCATTATTTACGAAGATAAGTATGCTAGCTCTTCGAATGCTTACCGAATCCTTGGTAGATATTTACTGGAACAGTCAGAATTAGATGATAAGGTCCTAACTCTTTTTTAAGCAAATATACTTTTTTGCCTATTCACGAATAATTACATTGAAGCAAGGACACTCTTAAATGTTTTATATCTGGTAAATCGTAATATATATTAATAATTTTGATAAATGAGTTAAGAAAAAGTACTAAAGCGTCCTATTTGTAATATACAATTATATTTCGTATCATATATAAATATAATAATTTTATTATTTTAGTTACCCAAATTAAAACATACTCAAGTTATATCTAATTATATTATAAGTTAGGCAATTTTAATGTATTTTCATGAATGTATTGTTAATAAAATATTCTTTGGGTATGACATTATAAAGATAATTATTGATGACAAAAAAGCAGTCCCTATATACTAGGTGATTTCCAATCCAATATTCATACCAACCTTTGAAGCTTTGCTTTCCTCTTCTTCCTTTGTCTATTCCAAGAAACTAAAAGAAAAGTCTAAGCTTTTCATATTGAAGTCTAGCCTTGGATATCTTTCTGGTTGATGAGTATTGTGTCTAGCCAAAACCTCTATAAATCAGTGTTTAGTCTGTATTAATTGGTTTACTATCAGTCTAGCTGATAAATCTGGTCTAGCCAGATACACCTGTATTAGTCTAGCAATACGAACTATTGAGGGCCTAGCGACCGCAACGTGAGTTCTAGCTCAATTTCTGGTCTGTTAAAGTTCTAGCTTGACGAGGATTTTTCAGCTTGGATTTGATTGATTATTAGTCTAGCTTAATTGTGGATTCCCAATGAAGTAAACGCCGCAGATTCCCACGCATAGCCTTTCGCGAAGAGCCAAACTGATCGAAAATCTGACGCCTGCTGTTTCTTTTCATTAAATCTACTAATCTTCTATATCTATTTCTGTAAATAAATGACGTTAATTTTTTTCTATATGACGTTAATTTTATTCTCAAGTCATTAAGTCATAATCAGTATGAATGCGAATGAGTGAAAATCAATTATACCCTGTTCTGGCAAGTTTAATTTGTCCCATGAAGTCATAAATATTATTTTATGAAAAACTTCAGCTTGTTAATACCACAGAGTAATATTTCTTTCAATGTTTACAGCGATAGGACTTGACTTCTCCTCCCATTCCTCTATCTTTCAATATATATATATATATATATATACACCTATATATATATATAATCTATTATATATATATATATAGTATATTACTATACTATTACTATAGTATTAACTATACTATATATATACTAACAATATTTTACATATATTATACTATATATATATATATATTATAGTATATATATAAATAATATATATATTATAATTTATATATATAAATTATATATATCATATAATATATATATTCTTCTCAGTATATTATATACTTAGGAAAGTTATACTATATTATAATATGCGGTAAATATATACGGATGCAATCTATATATATAGTAGTATATATATATATATATTATATATATAATCACTATATATACTGATATATATACTATATATAACTAAATATACTATTAGTATATATATATTCTATTATATACTATATAGTATTTATATATATATTAATATATACTTATTTATATATATATATATTAATATATATAATATATATATTAGTATTATATAATATACTATATAGTGATATATATTATATATATAGTTAATCATATTATATATAATATATAAATATATTATATAATATATATATATATTCACTATATATATTATATATATATAGACTACATTACATACAATGTTATAAATTACGTGTTATATGTATAGTATAAGTTAGCTTATATTATATTTAAAAACATAAAAATATATTATAAAAAAATTTATTAATATATATATATATATATATATATATATATATATATAATATATACATACTATATTATATATATATATAGTGTACTACTATATAATAATATATATAATATAGTAATATAGTATTTACTATTGTAAATCATTTCTAAACCTGTTCATAGGCTAATAAAGTTACTAGCATTGAAAGATTTCGAAAGAAAAAATTAAAAAGATATAGCAAACTATGTTGAAAACCATTACTTTCTGTGTTGTATTATCGTAAAATAGTTTGTTTAATAAATGAAACTAACCTTCACGTATGGCACAAGTAAGCTATCATGTGTTACATAAATTTCCCTACTTTTCCAGAAGTCAAATGCACAAAATTTGATTATTAATATAAGTAAACACGTAACGTTAGCCAAGGAATTCTAAGTACCATGATCTTGATGAAATTCGTTGAACCATAACTTACACTGAGAGCGGAGCTTGATTCACTTAGTCAACGTCAATAATTTTTTAATTGCTATTTTTGAACGGAAAAACACCTTAATAATAAGAATTCAGAATTCACCTGAGAAGTGTAATCTAGAACTTAGATATACATATCCACATTAAAAAAATAAAACATGATAGAATAACAAACATCTTATCTTCAAAATTAAAGAAGAATTCATATAAATGAGTGAGAAGACTTCGTATCGGTCGTCAAGAGAATGTGAGAAAATGACGATTGCTAACTAGCCTTCGCCATATAGTCGTATATATATCAATATACATATATAAGTATTATATATATATCACTATATATAATATACTATTATATTTAACAGTATATAAATATATATCGATATATAATTATATTATACTATATATAATATATTATATAAATATATATATATAAATATATACAGATAATATATTAAAAACTATCATAATTACATATACTATATTATACGTAGTTATATAACTGTATACTATATAAGTATATAGCTATATATATATATATATATATATATTATAGTATATATATATTATATATATTATATATATAGATTAAAACGTTAACTTAACGGCCACCCGGAACGGACGTTGGATCAAAAAAAATCGAAGAGTAGACTCTATAAGAGGTAAACATCTTCTAGGGGTGCAGCTCCCTCCCCCTGCCCCCCCCTGGATGACGCCGATGTATAATATATATATATATATATATATATAATATACTATATTAATTATATATTACTTAATATATCTATAATATATATATATATATATATATTATATAATATTAATATATATATTATAAATATAACTATAATATTATTATAATTTATTGGGCGTCGTCAGGGGGGGCAGGGGCAGCTGCCCCCTAGAAGTCTTACTCTTATAGAGTCTACCTGCGAATCTTTTTTGATCCAACGTCCTGTTCCGGGTGGCCGTTAAGTAACGCTACGATTAGTACTAATATATATATTATATATATACTAATTAACCTTACAATTATTTTAGGATATACAAAATACCAGTTATACTATATAATATACGTATATACTGATTGGAATGTCATAGTTTATTATAATATATGTATTATATATTATAAATATATATATATTATATCTAAATATTATATATATATTACTATTAGAGTATATATTAATACGATAATATATATATATTATATAAATTATATATATATATATATATATATATAAAATAGTTAGTATATATAAATATATATATAACAATAGATTATAGTATTATACGAGGTATATGCGAAAGCAGTTGCAATCGTCATCCTTTCTCACATTTCTCTTTCCGATACGAGAGGTCTTCTCACTCAATTTATATGTTTTAATAATAAGAATATAAAACTTGTTGAATCTATCTAGTTTTTTTTAAATTTGATTATTGATATATAAATTCTATTTTGTGTTCAATCAGATTCTCAATTCTTTATAAGTGTTAAAGTTTTTGTTAAGTTTTGAAATTATCACTCCTTGACGCCACTCTATAATTCAACACCTCCTCAGTGTAAAGTTATAGTTAAATTTCATCAGATCATGGATATTAGAAATTCCTATAATGATGTTTCTGTAGGGTATTAATAAACAATTTGTATTCTCGGCTTCTCAGCTCTTACCATCATATTCAACATTTCCTATATGAGCTTTTAGCTTAATTTTAAAAAACTTATTTTTCTATTACTATCACAGAAATTAGGATTTTCACAATATTTCTATACTTTTAATTTTTTCTGATAACATATTGAAGCTAGTAAAATTATTAGCCTATGGCCATATGTGACAAATAATTCCATCAGTACCTACTGACTTATATATATATTATAATATATATACTATATATATATATAATATTTCTTACAAGTATACCTAATATTTCGTAGATATACAAATATACTTAAGTATGTCTATAAATACAGAATTAATATATATATATATATATAAATATATTACTAAAATATAATAATAAATATACAATATATAATTATACTTTATTTACTGTATTCTATAAATTGAAAACAAAACCTGCGTTAATTTAAGCTAACAGTTCACACGATGACACTGATATTCCACTCGTGCTTTAATATTTCGCATGATTAAAAGACACACACCACCTCAGCACCTCGGGTCAAGAGTATTTGTTATCCAGAAATTTCCGAGCGAGCTTCAGTAGAAGACATCAACAGAAAATGATCATTGGTAAGATACGTTGGACCATTTACATATTATTTGTGAGTTTACACAATGTTATAATAGAAGAAAAAGAAAATCAGCTCAACAAAAAAAGTGTTGTCACGAATTGTTTTCCACCTAAATCGTAAATTTTGGAAAGGATTCGTCTACCACTTAAAGAGGAAATTCAATTTTGAATGGTTGGATACATTCACCTTGTGCTGACATACTCCAGCACCTTTTAAGTGAAGCATTTGTCCAAGTTCTTTGCTATTTTATTTCCACCAAATCAAAATATTTTCAGAGAGAGTCCTAGTGCTTCGTTTAATCTAAAAAGAACCTTAACTAAAATAAAATGTTCCCATGCGGTTTGTATAGGACACTACAAACAACAATGTATATAATAACTGATGTTGAACCTCAAGATCTGTTCTACAGAACGCTGCCGTTTAACAATCCAAATTAACCAGCATATCAAAAACAGCGGCAATGATCAATAGAAGAAAATAAAAAATATTTATTCTCACAATAATTTAATAAGTGTTTGAGCTAGTGTACATTTCTCTTTACGCGCGACTTTAACCTCCTTGCGGTGTATTATAGCGATCATGATTATGATTTGCAAAAATATCTTGTCGCTCTAACAACTCTCCACCCACAGTCCTCATATCATGAAAACAACATTTAAAAAGAATAAAAATCTCTATATATACCAAAGCAGAATTCAGATTCAGAATAAAATCATTTATCTATGTGTACTACTATAAGGACAAGGCATCGTTTAATAGGTAAAGAAGAAGTTGCAGGCGTATACGTTCTTAGCAGTATGTAAAACCGCTGATATTTCTGAAATGGAACAATTAATTTCCGATTAGAAATTGTTGCGCTATTTCGACAAAGAGTCCGATGCAACGTCCAAATTGAGGTAATTTATTGGCTTTGTATGAACTGAACCTAGAAATGTAGAATAACAAATGATTTGTGAGTGGGTGATTTGTCACGATGAAGAAACTAGGATCCGAGAAATTTCTGGTTTGTTTCTAATGGCTGTACGATGTCTAGCAAGAAGAAGGTTCCACAGCCTTCAATATGTGAGGGAGAACGTAATAAAAAATGCCCAATTTCCTTCATTGCTCTTCAACTACACCATACAGAAATTATAGGTTGGGAAGATGATCCTTGAAACCCACAGATGACACTATGAAACCCGCAATCGTTAGTACTTGTTGCCTGGCAACCTATAAATATAGAACTATAAATTATTACGTTTTTCAGTTAGACGTCTTGAGAAAAAAATTAATGTTCCCCAACATCCATATGGCTATACACGAGAATCTTTTCAGAATAAGTATCTGATAGATTTAACATACAACAGATACAGATATTGTAGAGTGTTTAAGAGCACATTTTTTTACATATGGAGTCAGAGTACTTAGAAATCCTTTCCATTTGAAAGAAATTAACTCGCCACAGATATAAAAGCGACTTATTCTATGTTATTCAGCGCATGAATATAATTATATAAAAATAGTTTCAGTATGATCAATATCCATGGCTTAATTGATTATTGACTCGCGAAATACTCTGCGAAGTTAGAGCCAGTTGTTGTAAATGCTATCCAATCTAAGACCTTGGATATCTGTCAAAAACCCTTTCGCATCGACATTCAACATATGTGGAATGGTTTGGAAGCCATTCGGTATAAGGTCCGAAAGAAAAACAAATTATCGATCGTGAAGTGTTAAAAGAAGTTTATGAAATCGCCGCGCAGTTTGAAATGCGACCCTTAGATCTTAATATACCCTAAATGTCGGATATATGGTAGGCAGCAGCACCACAGCAACCAACACACAGCAACAAATCCCACGGATTCTGTTAAGAGATAAAGATCCTAATAAACCCCATTTAGAAAGCTTAAGAAACGTTATAACTTAACTTAATAGATTTACCATTTATCTTTACTATAAAATAAACACCTGCTTTGCATTGATATATATCATCATCACTTATCCACATCCTACTCATTAACAATATCGAGATGTTAAAAGAAATAAGTACAGCTTAATCATTAATTTATAGGTTTTTTACCTAACTTAGAAGGCATTATGAAAGAAGAGCTAAAAACTTTATGGATACAAAAATTTGGATAATATATTAAAAGGATACAAGAAACTTAATAGAATAAGGGAAAGAGAACTAAAAGTAAATCTGTTTACTGTCTCCAAGTTTAAAGGATGACTGATATGAAACCTTCTCTTCCAGTCGACGAATATTAAAGACTAATTGATGATTAACTAACTTACACATAAACATGTCAATCCAATACCAGTTACAGATAAACACTTCGTTTCTAATACTCTTCTAAGAAATCAAGATCATGGCTGTCGAAGTACATTGGAGAAAGTACAACAGGCTTAATAAACTGACAAAGTCATATAGATTTGAAGTAGAAATCTATCAGAAAATTTGAGTGTTGACAATTATGATTATTAATATTTTATATTTCACAAACAGTAATAGAAAATTAAAATTTGACTAAGTATTAACCCAAGGAAATTACCTTTTTTAACATAATAGACAATTTTTCACATATAACTGACTCTATTAATTTCTATGAATTTATCTCCTATCATGATATTGTAAATATTTTAATATATTGATATTTTGTTGCCTTTAATAAAATAATTTTTTTTAAATAATATTAATCATTTAATTATTCATACATATAAATTGTTCTAGTATTATTTCTTTCATTTCGATTTTTATAATTTATTGACATAAAAAAAATTTAATATACATATGTTCATTAAAGGTATCTTTATTATAAACTTGATTTTAATATTAATTAATATATATTACTATCCTATTCGGAAATTATAAATGTATCTAAAACTAGAGACTACTTAAAAATATGTATATTATAATATGTAGTATTGAGTGATATATTAATATATATATATATAATATTACATAATAAGTATATAAGATTATGCAAAATTGAATATTAATTTATTTTGATCGTTAATATTATTATATTATTTAATTATAATATATTTATTAATTATATTATTTATTATTGTGTAGCTAAATATTAATATTGATAGGTTTATAGACTTTTTGAATGAAATCTTCCTTACTAGTATTTGTATAAAGTTTAATTTATTGCTCTTTTTCAGGATGTTATTATATCAATTTGACCTATATAATATTCTCACAACATAGAGAGAAATTTTTTATTGAAATGTTGCCAAAGTGAATAGGTTGAAATGAGTGTAATAAAATGAACCTATAGATCAATTAGTATAGATTGATAATAAAGTTCATTATATATATAAATTGAGGTAAAGAAAAAACAGCAAATGTTGCCAATAAGATGAGTGAAGTCTTTGTAGGTATTGAGAAGAAAGAATAATAATATGAAATGTATGCTCAAAAATGAGTTATGATTGATAGGTATATTAGATTGAGGAAGAAAGCTACAGGGATATGTTCCAAAGATGAGTTTTTAGGTATGGAGAAGGAACTAACAGGAAATGTTTATTAGCCAAATAATGAGTATTTAGTATTGATAATAAGATATCACAGGAATATATGTAGTAAGTATAGTCTTATGAAATTTAGAAGAAGATATAAAGTATGAGATGAACGATGAACTGTTGGAAACTAAAGTTCCTCGAATTAGCATGAAAATATACATGAGTATAATTATTATACATATAAATGTTTATCAATACTGAATTTAAGATTATAAATTTACATATTCTTATATATTATATGTTACTATATATTATTATCTAAATGATACGTATTTATTTATATGGACAATTTAATTTCAAATTAAGCCCTTTAGCTGGTTATAAGGTTCTATATATTAAAATATATATATATAATTAATATATAATATATAAATATAATAATTAATATATATAAATAATAAAGCTTTATATAAAATTTATAAGCTGCCCCTCCCAGGTTTAGTGAGAACTGGCTAACGCCCATAATATTAATAATATATATTATATATATATATATTATATATATTATAATATATATATATATATATATGAGCCTCACTTATATATACTCAGATAGGTAGATAAACCTTAGATACTCACTAAGCAAAGCTATAGAGTATAGCCATAAGTCAGTAGACTGTAGGTATGGTAATTAAAGAATGTGAATATGTCTATCTATTAACTCTACTTATCAGTCATACTATAACGTTATGAGTTTCATAGATAGTAGTGGTTTGCTATATAAGAATGATGTCCGCAACATACCCTGTGACTAGTACGCACTCACGACCCTACGAGTGCCGTGGACAAAGCAACAACGCGGAATCCGAGTTAATGTGTACGTATTTTCTCTTTCATTATAGAATAGGTTCCCAACTGATGTTCAATGTTATTTTCATAGAGTGATAGCGTATCTAATGATCTCTTTACATAGTAAATGAGATGAAAGAACATCCAGATATATAATGCATGCTCCAGAGAGTGAGATTGAGAGTGAGAGTGAGAGTGAGAGATAGAGAAAAAAAAATAGATATAAATTAATTAAGATAATTAAATAATAATTGATTGAAAATTAAATTATAATTAATCATAAATTAAATAATAATATAATAAATAATTAAATAATAAATAATAATAAATAATAATAATAATAATAATTAATAATAATAAATTAATAAAATAATATAATAATTAATAAATATAATAAATAATATAATAATATATAATAATAATTCATTGAACAATTAAATAATTAATGAATAAGATATAAATAATTAAAATTAAACTATAAATAATATTAAATAATTAATAATAATTTAATAATAATTAAATTAATTAATTATGCTTAATTATTATAATTAATAAAAATAATATAATAATAAATAACTTTGTTGGATGATTAGTTAAATTAAATATCTTTATTTTCATAAAGATAATTTATTAATATAATTCCAATAATACTTTATAAATAATAATTACAAAATAATAATAATAGTGAAATGAATTATAATATATATATATAATAGTAATAATATAAAATTAAATATACTAATTGATAACAATAATAACAAAATAATTTATCAATTTATCATAATATACAATAACATACTTATGATATAAATTAAGTTCATAATAATAATAATACATGAGGGTAGAGAGTAGCTACACAAAAATATTTGTTAAAGTCAAATCTAAAATAAATAATAATAATAATTAATAAATAATAATAATTAATAATATATTAAAAAATAACTTCAATAATAATATATTTAATAAATTATAAAAATATAAATAATAATATATAAATCAATATAGATATGATATTTACATTGTAATAATATAAAAAAATAACGAATATAAATAAAATTATTAAATAAACTCAAAATATTTAATTATAATAAAAATAATATATAACAAATTTATACTTTTATAAATAATATATAAAACCACTTCCGAATTAAAAGATGTACTAATGTAGTAGGAGAAGCAAATACTATTTCCTAAACTTTGAAATGATGATTTACTCATTTCATTTATGAAGAATGTATTATTTAAAAATAATAATAAAATAATATAATTAATAATAATAAATTAATAATAAATAATAAAATTAATAATAATTATAATAAAAATTAAATAATAATAATTAAATAATATATACAAATTAATAATAATAAATAAAATAATTAAATTAATATAATAATAAATAATAATAATTAAATATAATAATATAATAACTAATTGATAATAGCAGTAATACAATTAAATAAAATAATTAACATTTCCTTATGAAATAATCAATTAATAAAAATACAAATTACATAATAATAATAATAATAATAAATATAATAAATAATTAATAAATAATTAAATAAATAGATATTAATTAATAAATAAATAATAATAATAATTTAATTAAATAATATAATGAATAAAATATTATAAATAATAAATAAATACAATTAATAATTTAGATGTAAATTAATACAATATAAAAATAATTAAAATAATAATAATAATTAAAATAATAAATAATAATAATATATAATCTAAATTAAATATAATAGGCCCTAATCTAAATATACATTAATACATTAATACATTATAATTGTATATTATAATAATATATTAATATGAAATATTTAATTTACATTTATATCATTTATCAATATATAAAATATATTATATTAATAAATAGATTATCATTGAGATATAGTAACATTAGAAATACTAATAATCGCCTAGAATTTAGTAGAAGTATAATCTGTGAGTTTGTTATTTAGTAATATTTTTTAAATAATTATATATTTTTCTCAGCAAAGAAGACCTTTAAGTCACAGTTTTTTCGTTTTCGGTTTTGACGTTTTTTGGCATTGAGTTATAAGTTTAGCTGCTCTGTAGCGACGCCAGTTGAGTGGTCTTTTATAGTCTTATTAGAAATGTTGATTATAGATTAAGTTAAAAGTAATATTATCGTAACGTTAATTTTCTAAAATTACATCGCTGCTGCCACTGATCTTCAAGTGGGACTAGTTTGTCTAGCAAGAAGTCGAAGAAGTTAGGATAGTTATAGTATCCCCTTTTATAAGTTAGGATTCAATATGTACTTAGACTATAAATGATCTATATGACAATGTGCCTCCCAAGACTCTCTCTAGTTTTATGAACATACTATAAATGATGTTTGCTTGTCTATGCTTTGTTGATGAATCTAAGATCTTATTGAATATTCTTTTGACTAGAATAGTGCACCCAAAGAAAATCTTTTTCTTTTCGTAGATGTAACAGAATATATCATAAGGTCTTGCAGCGTAATGAATGCATATATCTACTTAGTTGTGTTCGAAGCGTAGGCCTAGTTAGCGAGTAAATAGACATATAGTGATTAAAATATCCCTTTATATTAATGCAAGTATATTTTTCTAAGAATTATAATTGAAGTAGCCGAAGATGGGTTGAAATAGTGAGGAATCCTGAAGATTGAAAAGACATAATGCATGCATGCATCGAGCCGTCAAGAGCTCGAATTCTTTGTTTTATTGACACTATGTTTCTCTATTATAATTATATTATTTTTATTCGATTAATATATTCCCCAGTAATATTTTACTGACATTAAGCTTAGCACTAATGTCTGAGCTGCTCATAGCTACACACACCTCACCAGAATCGTCAATTAAATATGTTACTAGTAAAAACATCATCATATATATATTAAATCACAAAAACAATTCTATTTTTTTTTTCAATGTAAAGCTCATGCCACGAGGTATTGGGCATCTCTCTTTCTACTTCTTTTTTGAAGATTCAGTAGATTCTGCACTTTTTTATCATTTTAATTTTAAGATAGACCGATATTATTCCAGCATATGAGAATGAACAAAGTGAAGTCATTGAGACGGTTGAACAGATCATTATATAAAGAGTAATAGAAGCGTCTCATAAATATGAAAACCCTGGCGTACGCCAAGTTATGTTTGAAGTGCGATTGAGTTTGTTTCATTTAGTTTAACGTATTGAGATCTCTCCTCTAAGTAGCTTTTAAACCATTGTAAATTTGTCCCCTCAAAGCCCAAGTTTGTTCATTTTACTAGAGTAGTATTCGTATCAATCACGTAAAAAGCTTTTTGTGAAATCTCAATAATAATAGCAGAGGAGGATCTTTATTTTTCTAAATTTCTAGTAAAGCGTTTTTTCGGTTTAAGCAAATGAGTGCATCAAAATGAGCGTCCTTTTCTAAATCAAAATGTGAATCGCTGAGAATATTGTTGGGAATTAAAATATATTGTTAACTGATTGAAATATTACTGTCCAATGATTGCTAATGTATGTAATAACTATT